>JAQMYK010000003.1:23660703-23679539 GCA_030014345.1 Clarias buthupogon
TAGAAAATAAATCACTAAACAAAAACAAAGAAATTTGCAAGTGTTCTAAAACTTTTGAACGGTAGTGTGTATATACACACACACACACACTCATATTGCTATTTAAGTGTAAGATCAGCACAAAACTGAAAATATATTTCTCTTTCCTACACTTAAATAATGAGTGTATACACAATTGTAGAATGTATCCACATTTTAACATACAGTAAATATATGCATGAAGATTTTTATTACTAAAATGTATATAAACATCAAACGGCGCGACTACTGACTTCTCTAGAGGAAACATAAACACTATAGACTCGATGGGTTCTTGTTATATAATATTGCCCGTAATCGAGAACTTTCTTGCGACACACGTAGTTACAGCTTACGGTAAACGCACGCGCTGGAGTGGAGCTTTCATGTCATTTAAACGCTCGACGAAACTGAAACGTTTTTCCTGCCACTCAACCAACTGCTCTCTCTCTCTCTCTCTCTCTCTCTCTCACACACACACACACAGACACGAACACAGCGAATACCGTAGTTACGTCGTCCCGCGGAGGGAGGAGTGTGTGTGTGTGAACCCACCCAGACCCAGCGGAGAGAGAGCATAAAAACCGAGCGAGAGACTCACACGTCACACACTCATAGCCCGCAGTGCTTCGCCACACTTTCACACCAACGCTGTCGACTCTGTAACTGAAGTATGTCGGACAACTACGGAGAAATTCTTCGCGTAAGTTACTTACCGAGACTTATTTTGTTTGTTTGTTATTGTTTTGTTTTTATTTTTGTCCTCTCTCTCTCTTTCTCTCGTGCTGCCTCAGACTGAAGTTGGCAGCTTCTTCTTCTTCTTCTTCGCTCTGTTGCGTAGTTTAGCTCGCGTGACCTACGTGGCAGATTTGCAGAAGTTGTTTGTGTTGACTTTTATTCAAACTGTCTTCGACTTTTCTTTTCAGAACCTGCTTCAGATCAGCCTGAATGATGAATTTTCGAAAGAACACACGAAAACAACACCGTCCCGTCAGCTGTCTTCCTGCTTCTCCCCGAAGAGCCTCAGCTCTGAGAAACTAAGCGAGGACTCGGTCAGCTGGTCATTTGACATATGGAGCGAGAACATGCCGAAAAAGCCTCAGTATCCATTCAGGGCTGACAGGTCTATGAGTCTGACTGACAACTACATACCCAACAACAAGATGAAGTCTCTCGAACTTCCACCACCACCTGGATTCCCACCTTTAGCTCCTCAGCCTTCAAACCGGTACAAGACTGAGCTGTGCCGAAGTTTCCAAGAGAACGGCAGCTGCAAATATGGTAACAAGTGTCAGTTTGCGCACGGCGAAAGTGAGCTTCGAGGTCTTTACCGCCATCCGAAATATAAAACAGAGGCGTGTCGCACATTCTACAACTTTGGATACTGTCCCTACGGAAGCCGCTGCCACTTTATCCACGAGGAGAAACTCTCCTATCCTCAAACACTCAACCAGAAGAGCCAAACTCCTGCCAGCCACCAAGGGCGAGTTCTCCGCCAGAGCGTAAGCTTTGCCGGTTTCCTCGGCTCTCGCAGTGTCTCCCCACCAGCATCCTACGAATCTATGGCTTTTAGCCGTGCGCCATCAGTTTCTCCTCCGCCAGCTGACGTCTTGTCCCCTGCATTTAACGACACAACTCGTGATATGTTTCCATTCCCACAGATCCGAGTTGAGAGCGATGTCCATACCCATACTTTGCTAACAGAGCCTCAGAAGTCACACTGTGTGTGGGGCCAAGGAACAAACTTTGAGCCGTTGGTAGGCAAATGCTCTGCGAAGGAGAACCGAAGCAGTGCCTTTGGGTTCGGCCATGCCAGCATGCAGCGCTTTGCCTCTGACGAGTCTCTCTCAGACCATGAGAGCTACAGCAGCACAGGGAGCTCAAGTGGCTCTGAATCCCCCACTTTTGAAAATGTAGCCAGCAAACGCCTCACTGTTTTTGCTCGCATGTCTGTTTCTGAATAATTTTTTTATGGACGTTTTTGGAATCACAGTCTTTTTCAAGGACTCTTTAATATGACAGTAATATGAAAACTCTTAATATTTTTGTTTATTTATTTACCTTAATTACTGTCTATAAGAAATTTATTTTGATACACACTTGCAGTCTAAAGCTATGTATTTTTATTGCGTTTATGTACTTTCTACCATTGTGTCTTCCACTTGCTTGCTTTGCTAATGGCGAATTTTACCACAGACATTGGTCAAAGGCATCAGGTGCCATATTAGTGCTACTGACGTAAGCAGAGCTTGTGTCTTTGCCCATTCCAAACAATCAGCTGACACAAAGAAGATAATTTCTAGGCTACTCAACCAGCAATGTGACAAACATGGAAATGATAGCTATTACATGTACTCACTAAGAAATGCACTTTACCTCTACTGGGAGATATGTAGCATTTAACCAAAGCATTATGATCTATTGTGCCTATGTTTTTTTTTGCCTTGGATCTTGACAGCCTTTTGGTAAAAAACCTCCCTGTATCATAATTTACACACAACAAATGTATTTTTTATTTTTATTTTGCAGACAAGACTTGTCTGAGTGTTGTTTTTTTTTCATCAGGGACTGTAACAGCACAGTATTTCCATAGTTTAGGATGCCTTCATTTGCAATGTTTTGTAATTGTATAGACTTAACCAATGTATTTATTAAGTATTTATTAAAGTAATAGCGATGTATTTTTTACTTATTTATCAGCACATGTTGGGGTATGAAAAGTGTTGCCACAAAACGATGGATTTAATAATAATTTCCCAAAAAATTATTAAATAAATTATGTAGAAAATTAACTTTGGTCATGTTTGTCTCATTCTGTCTCACAACTCAGCAGTATGAAACCCATAGCAAAGAAAGTTCTAAAAACAGCATTTAATTGCCAGAAAGCAGATATATTATTATAAATATATTATGATTATCATAATATATTAAAATATGATGAAAATGTTACATATTGGTGTCCTACATATTGGCTAAAATTATTTACCACTGTTGTTTGAATGTTGACCCTGGCTTGCCCAACATCACCCTTTTCCGTCACCTATTTAAGGGCATTCCAGTGTAGCCTCAGAACTTTCCTTTTTCGTTTACATACTCTTGAACTAAAAATTAACGTGCAAAGTTCATCTAATAATTCACTCATTGCTTGAATCCAGGAGAGGATTGCTTTCACATATGGTACTGTTTGTATGTGAAATCACCTGCGGTGGATCAGGGATCAGTGCCATGCACCAAATGCCAGACTGAAAATGCCATTCGAGTGACTAGCAAAATTAATATTTGTATGCATCTTCAAAGCTCATGTTATGTTACACTGTAACTGAACAAAAAAAAAAGAGATCAGTCTGATCGAAAATTTGTTTTCTCAAAAAAAAAGTACCTTCTTTTAGGTTTTCTCCATATGATGCCAGTAAAGAGTTAAATACACTTAGCCCATTTAGGTCTTCTTCTTGTATGTCAACAGGCACACCGGATGTGTTACCATAACAACAGAAGCAGTCCGGTTTAAGCAAATAAGTAGCCACTGGATGTATTCTGCTTCACTGGACAAGGGGTCTTATTGTGCCTGACAGGGTAAACACACACAGCTGTTTTATGATTCCTTAAAGCTGTGTCTCTAAGACGTAATAACACTGAGCAGACCATAGGGCTTGATGAATTTTGCCTGTTAGACGCAAATCCATCTGCGTTCAGTATGTATAGCAATTGAAACACTAGTTTAGATTAAATGCAGTTTGCAATCCATCTCAATCCATTTTCATGACAGATAATAAACTTGCAAAGAGCTGTTACGTTTTTTGGATTGTTTGCAATTTACATTTCTTGTATTTTTAAGTGAGCGAAAAATATTGTCCATAACTGTCCTTCTCTCTTAACTCCATGAATCACTCTCATCACAAAGTACCTGTATACTATACAGTAACTGTGATGAAATATTCTAAACTATTACTGTGATTTAAGTGCCATAAATATCAAGTGAGAATATACAGCAACCCCAGACAAGGATAGTTGTTTTGAAGTCTATTTATTTATTTATTTATTATTTTAAATTTTCTGAGTTTGTAATCCACTTTCAACAAGCAAGAATATAATAGATTAGATGATATATTTGCTTATTGCTACATGTATTATAATCACGCTGATCATTTTATCCATATCACATGCCACCAAATGGCTTAACCACATATGACGCAGGGTTTTTTTTTCTTCTTGAGTAAACGCTTTGAAACAATTGAACACAAGTTCAGCTTCAATCATCAGTCATCACTTCCCCAATAATGTTTTTATTAATGTTTAACTGTCTAGAGCCTCTTGTGTTGCACTTTAACCTCACTTGTCTGTTCATAAACCTTTATCTACGTGCACTAGAAGGCAAACAAATACAGTGATTGATATATAACTTGTGTAACGTAATACTGTTATGAACTGCAGTGTTGAAAGATAAAAACGTAGCATTCTATGACACTTATTTGGTCTATTATACGAAATATTTTTGCTTGTCAGCAAGCTAATAATTACAGTGGTAGAATAAAAACCACTAAATATTGCCCAAATTGGTCGATAAATTCTGCTTGCTTCATCACCTAAATAAAATTATTGACAATATGGAGTTAAGTCAGTAGTTATACTTCTTCAAATGCTTTTCCTTTTTGCTTCCACTGAGGAGAAGTGCAAAAAAAATAAAAATAAAAATGTGGAAGTAGGTCTCATACTTGAGGAGCATAGGGGAGAATTGCGCAAAGAACACAGCGTCATGGAAACTTGTCTGCTTTCTGTTCTGCCTGCGCAAGGTGCTGTTAAGGCCTGTCGAGGGGCTCAACTGCCAAGAACAACACAACTCCAGAGAATGCGGAGGACAATGCGGTCAAAAGTATGAAAAAGTAAGGGGGGCGAGCTTAAATAAGAGTCCACTACTGCCAAATGCATTGCATGTGTGGTGAAATATTCTCAGTGTGGGTAAGAGGGGCGGTTTCCACCCAAATGGTTACAATCCCATTTAAGCTTCCTGTAAAATTCATGCTATTTTAAGGACTGTTTCTTGATAGTCATATGATTTTTTACTATATTCCCGTCCATTGCAGACGCTCACTTTAAATGCCGAGCTTGAGAAGATCTTCTGAATAACCTTGTTGTTTACAGCATGGGCTTAATTCATTCCCCCCAAAAATCATTATGTAACCGAATTTCAGTTTTCTTCCTGTCTTTATTTCTTGTCTTCTTCCAATAAAATATAAGGCTGCAGATAAAATCTTTATTCTCCTATGCACTCTGTAGATTTTTCTCACTTTTACTTTTCAGAATAAAAGTAAAAGTATGAGGTTTTAAAAGGGGATTTTTCCCTATTCCACTCTGCTAAACTAACTCTCTCATAGTGTTTGCGTCATGGTCAGGGAGGCCCTCTCTATCCCAGCCTGCTAAGACGTGTCCCACTGGACGAAAAAATGCACTACAGAGTGAGCGTGGCTATAAAAGGAAATTACTTCCACTGCTATGCTTTTGACGTCAGAGGCCAGCTATTTCCCCTTTTTTTCTTCGCAGTTCCTTCTGCTGCTTTGCACTCAGAGAAATGGGCATTGCTTGTTCCTTCTTATTTTATACAGGCTGTTCCCTTTGTATCTGAATACATTTAAAGTGAAGTGACATATCTTTATTTCTTTTATCTATTAATTAAAAAAAAAAAAAAAAAAAAACAATACATGACCAAAACATTCATTTATATTCCTCCTGCCTGATTCCACAAGGTTCAAAGCACACCATTAACATACAGTATGATGTCTTTGCATGCTGTTTTATTACAATTTACTTTCATTAAAAACTAAGAGGTTAAAGCGTGTCATCCAACATGAACAACACCTTCTCCATGAAGACATGGTCAGCCAAAGTTCGTGTGGCCTGCAAAGAGCTCTGATCCCAACCCCTCCTGAACTGGCCTTCTAACCCAATTTCAGTGTCTAACTTAACTAATGGTCGTGTGCTGAATAAGCAAATCCACATAGCCATGCTTTAAAATATAATGGAAAGCCAGTGCAGAAGATTGGACGTTTTTCTAATACCAACAAATGTATCTTTTTTCTCTGGGTGTGTAAGTCAAGTGTCCACATATTTTTGGCTGTATTGTATGTATACTATTATATAATGAATTCATTTAATTTCCTTGTGTAGGGTTGTAGGGGTCTGTGAGCAGACAGGACAACCCTGGATGCTGTGCCAACCTACTGGTGCACACACACTCACACACCTAATCATACGCTGCAGGCAATGTGGAAGCACCAATCAGGCTACAGCGCATGTCTTTGGATTCTGGGGAGCACTAAGCATGAGGACAACATGAAAACTCTATGTGCATTGATTGGAGGCAAGATTTGAACACCATGGAGTTTAAAAGCAACAGCAATTATCACTAAGCCATTATTTCCTATGTATACTGTATTCATACAGTATAATTTACTGATCAGTATATTATATGAACATGTCACTCTTCACCTCATGATTATGAGGTGAAGAGTGACATGAACACTAGTGATCACCAGTCAACTGGTAACAGGATCATGGGCATCCAAGCCTCATGCATGGCCCAAATCCCAGATCTCAGTCAGATCAAGCACCCATGTGATGTGCTAGACAAACAGGTCGAATCCACTGGAGCCCAAACCTTTAACACAGCACCCAGAGATTCCATTGCCAACATCCTGATGCCAAAAACCACAGAGGCCCTGCAGAGATATGGCTCAAAGGCCCAGAGCCTGGTGGCAGAAAGGGGACACCAATCCTAGGTGGTTTTAATGTTAATGGTTTAAACGCTATGGACAATTAGTGCATTATTATATGCAAACATACTCAGAAAAGATTGGATTTTTGGAACAATGGACTTTTTCACAAAGCAGCTTTACAGAAATAAAAAAAGAAAATCAGAAAAAAAAAAGTTAACTTGCAATGGTGGCAGGGGAAAACTCCCTGAGACTACATGAGGGATAACCCCTAAGAGAAACCAGACTCAAAAGGGAACCCACCCTCATTTGGGTAACATCAGATGATGTGACCACAAATTAATCCTTTCTATAACTATCTGCTAAATGGCCAAAAAGTGTAAATGTATGATGAGAAGATTAACTTTGTTAACATCAAGTTCACTTTGTTAAAGTAACGAAGCGTTGATCTGCCAGCATACACCATTATAGCAAAAGTCTTTGTATCATATAAAGCTCTTTGAATCTTTGAGCAAACTATATGAATCCATGCTTAGCAGCAGTGAGCGCTCTCATGTGATGAGACCTTCACTCAGAAGTTGAGCATTCAAACCGATCAGACAGGTCCAGCAGGCAGAAGGGGTGGTATCTCAGGAGTGCCATGTATAACTTGACAGAGAGGGAGAGAGAGTTAATATACATGTTTTGAGTAGGAACTTTGGCAAGACCAGTTCTGTCAGCATAACTAAAAGAGAGAGCCAGAAGAAAACTCAGATTAAAGGGCACCCTGGGATATAAAGTGGTCACCCACTTCACCAGCAACAAACATAAGTGAATGCATGGGGGCGACAGCATCTGGTTCATCTATAATCTTGTGTGTTTCTTTAGAAAAGGGCTTGACTAAGAGAAATAAGTTATTTATTTGGCTAGGGCCTGGAAGTGCTGTGGGGGCTGGGATTGTGTGTGGCATGGCCCCATCTACCTTCCCCTGCTGCACTGTTTTGATAGGCCTCCAAGATGACCTCTACCAGGAACAAAGCTGCTGAGGTCAACAGGCTGGTCCAGGTTATAGCAAACCAACTGCCTAAACAATTTTTTTGGAAGCACATACATATCTGGTCACTGGAAACTCCCACTTATGCAGCTGTAGGAGTTCGGTCGGGTTTTTATGACTGGGTGTGCCTGGGCCAGCAAGCTTTGACAACAGGAAATCGAGCCACTTCCTCGCCGCGTCATCAGATCCACAATGCTCATCCACTCGAAATGGCAGTGTAGCTGTCATCTGTCAGTGGGTAACTTGGCTCCATTGTAGGGGGCCGGAATGTCTATTTCCTTGAGCTTAACATGTGGGAAGCTAAATCATGCCAAAAACCCCCTTGGTCTGCTCAGCTTTGCATCCAAGTAGTGGTCTTGCGTACATGCAAGCACCGACTTTTCTTTCGCTCAACATACTTTACATGAGCACAAAATCAAACAAGATTGAGGAACTATGGTTGTGACTTATCGCTATTACTAAAACAAAAGAAAAATGCAAGAGAGACACATCAGATTCTTAGAAGTCTTAGAAATCGCACTGTGCAAGTTTCGATGTAAGTTTCATTGCTTGTCTAGCATCTGTAATGATTAGCATGTTTGCTGTTGTTGTTTTTTTTTGCATGATCCTTGTATCCTTGGCTATTGCCCCTAGGCACAGTTATCTCTGCCAAGTTACCATAGTTCTTGTTTGTCTTTAAGTGTTATGGTGTTTACAATGGATAAAGAGATGCTTGCATCCTTTTTGCCTCTTTGAGCAGAAAAAAACGCAAAAAGCTGACTACTTTTGAGAACTTTTGGGCCCAACAAGAAGTGATCAAGGAGATTCAATTCAATTTAATTCGATCTATATAGTACTTTTAGTAATGGAAACATGTGAAATTAGGCAATCATATGGCAGCAGCCCAATGCATAATGTCATGTAGATACATGTCAAAGACATCAGAATGGGAAAATTGTGATCTCAGTGATTTTGCTCGTGGCACGCTTGTTCGTGCCAGAGAAACTGGTTTGACTGCTGATTTCCTGTGATTTTCACACACAAGAGTCTCGGAATTTTCTCAGAATTATAGAAGAAATCTGGTGAGCAGCAGTTATGCAAGCACAGATGCCTTGTTGATGAGAGGGGTCAGAGGAGAAGGTTGATTTAAACTGACAGGAATGCCTGAGTAATTTAAAAAACACACAAAAAAACTATTATTCAATGCCCATGCTGAGCAGCAAAACATCTGAACGCACACCGCAGTCAGAATGCAAACCTTGAGGTGGATGGACTTGCCAGGTGGCAGCAAGTCTCTCCACTGTTCTCTTTATCAGCTTGCAGCAAGTTAACAGTCCATTCTTTGGCAATGTTCAGCCAGGTTTTGCACCGGCTACCTCTGTGGTGCGTTTCTTCTACTGTGTCTTGGAGGATGGTCTTACGTAGGGGGTCGTGAAGGGTTACGTGACCATACAAGGCACAATGTGTTTGGCCTGATGATGTTCAAGAGTCGTTCTTATTTGCCTGGGTGATGATGATGATCCAACTTAAGTTGGAATTGTAACACAGGTGATTCTAGAGTCTTTTGGGGCCCTAGGCATAAATTTTTCACGGGGCTTCTCCAACCAGCTTTCATCATCATTATCTTATAAATAATAAATAAATATGGGTCAGCCTTCAGGGGGGCCCCCTACTGGCCTGGGACCCCAAGCATTTGGCTGCCTTGCCTGTTGACCAATTTGTACAAATTGCGCCGGACTGTCCTGTATCTCTTGCACTCAAATACCTTGGTATCATCACAAGCTTCAAGCTCTTGCACCTGGATAAGTCTGATTTTCATTGGCGTTGATGTCGCTGCACTTCCTGATGGGGTTCAGTCTTGTTATGGCAGAGGAAACCAGGCCAAGGCAATCTTTTCTGAAAGTGGAAACGAGGTACTTGAAACTGTCTACTTATTTACGCCTCTATATCATGATGCTTGATTGTGGTGCATTTATGCATTAATAACACTTCAGAGGAACTCATATAGGGTACTTAATTCTCATCATGTTCACTTCTTGTTTCACTGAGCCTTTCTTGGTTTGTAGTAATATTCCAAAATAGCAGATACACGTTTTATGTATTATTTATAACTGTGATAGAGATAGGCAGCAATATTTTCATTTTGTCTGTGTGTGTGTGTGTTTTTTTTCCCCCATGTGCCAACTTTTATCTTTGCTGCTAAATCTGAGTGAAAGATCTGGTGCAGCAGTTAGCTGGGAGGGCTTTTAAATAGTGTGCAGACCTTGTCTATCAGCAAACTGCTAGGGAATGCAGACGCAGTAATTGTGCATATTTACTCTCTCACACTGTGGGATTCTTACACACTGGGAATGGTATGACGTCGACACTTCTGAGGCATGAAAATTAAACCGACATCCTTAATTGTTTAACTATTTGTTCTTAATTTGCTATATTTCGTGCATTGGTTATGTTTTCTTCTACAGCTTATTTATTTTCGCCTTCTTCATAGAAGCTGCATTCCTTTAGACTTGGGTCCATGAAAAGGAAAAAAAAGGTTAAAAAAAAAAAAAACATGCTCTGGGCCCCGCATACTACTTGAGATGGCTATGGTTTCAGAAAAGTGCGAAATGGGCAGTTTTCAAACAAGCAACAATAATTATGGTTTTCTTGAGTCTGAAATCATTTCTGACTGGTGTGTGTTGAAATATTACCCATGAGACAGGAGTGTACAGCGAGTAACAATCCCTCTTTTAAGACTTGTGTGGTCAAGTTGAATATTTGAACAGGTGTGTGAATTTTGAGAAGGATGTACGAATAGAAGGGTGGTTTGACTAGACCACTTAGACCTCCTCCCCAGATGTACCAGGCATTTTTTGGAAATCTCTGTTAGAACTTTTTTTTTTATGTCTTGAATGCAACATAACCCAACCTTAAAAAATAACAAGGACGTGATGAGTTTGAACTTTTGCTAGTGAAGTGTAAAATGACATGGCGGCACTGCGGCGTAAGGGTTAGCACTGTCACCTTGCTCCTTAAGGGTCCGGGATTGATTCCCGCCTCATGGGTCTGTGTGCATGGAGTTAGTATGTTCTTCCTGTGCTTGGTGGGTTTCCTTCCGCAGTCTAAAGAATTGCCCGTAGTGTGTGAATGTTGGTTATTACAATAGGAATAAATACAATGGTTATCACCATTGGCCTCCATGGTCCCTAGTTAGACTACAGAGTTTATATATTCAAATATTATATATTATTACAGTACGTATTAAAATTGACATAATATACTTATATTAACGTCATGAATATTTTTGAATTTTAATAATGTATAATCCACTATCTTGTATCCTTATAGTCTTTGTATTATTTTGGATTACACGTTTACTGTCTACATAAAAGACAAAGGAAGTACAATATACACATACTGTATGTTTTCATAGAAAATTAAGTTCATAGTGAGGATAAATAAAAACTTTATTATGAGAGTGAAGTAATATTTGTTTAAATCAATGCATCTATTATTAAAAACACTTTTAAAAGGTATGAGCTAACCTTTGAGATCACTGGAAAAATATGGGGAAACAATCACTTAAAAATATTCTTACTGTTACCTCTATTTCCATCTGAGCACTCAATACAGTGTAAACAACAACTCTTATTCTAAATGAATACACTGTTCCATTATGGAGCTTAGTGGTTGCATGGCTTTAACCACTTCTGTAAGCACCATATGACTGCTTGTCTCATTTGTTTCCATCTCAGCGTAGTAGCAAAAGCATTACATTCTAGCATTTGCCTCACATCTGACCGAGAAAGCTAACATTAGAGACAATTATTTTATAGTTATATTATAGTTATACTATATGTTTGCTAATTAATTTTAGTGAATTATGTACTGAATAAACAAATAAGAAGAAGTTCACTTCAATTCTGAAAAAAAAAGCATGAAGAAGGAACTTGGAAATTTCTTTTTATTCTATTTCTGTAGTTACTTCCTACTAAAGAATACGCAGTTAAACTCACATCATGACACAATTATCATTTTAAAACGCCGTCTACACAAAAGTCTTTTTTCCATGAAGTCAGTAGTTAAGTCCTTCAACACTAAAAACTGATGGTTTTAATCCATCTGAATAGAACAAAGAGGTTGACTCTCTGTTTAAATGGACTGCACCTGTGGTTTGAGCCAGGCTTGAAATCCATTATCGTTGGTACTGTTGCGAAATTAAGCTGTGTTCAATAATACATAAATAGTTACCACTTATCTTTTAAAGTTACGCAATACAACGCTGTAATGTGTGAAACTCAGTTTACTGTCGACTAGTCCAGGGTTGTACAGAGATTGGAATTGGGACTCAGGAATTTCTGGCACCCTTAAAAAACTGAGAGAAAAATCAATATATAAAATAAAGCAAATTATGCAATGAGCTTAAATGTATGTCCAGATGATTTAATATGTTTTAGGTGATGACAAATGTTTTATTAAATATAGTTTTAATGTTATTTACCACTCAATGTTATTAAAAATCTCTTATTTGAATTGGATGGTGACCTTGGGTGACACAAAAGGTGCCTATATAAATTATATGTATATGTATTATTATTATCATTATTATTATTATTATTATTATTATTATTATTATTATTATTATAGAGAATGAATCGATTGTTTTTGTGAGGCACCAAGTTAACCTAAATTATACAACAGTCAGTTCTGACCGAGTAATCTGATTGGACGAGAGGCATTCTACAAGTGATGATAACAGACGGTAACAGCACTGGGATGTTTTACTATATGTATTATTGGACATTATAGGAGTTCTAACAATAATTAATCATACTCTCTGTCAGGTGAAAGTAGGTTGGTATGGTCTGCAGTAGAAAAGAAAGTAAGAGGAGAGAGAAGAGACCTGCCAAAACCCACATTCGACACGGTGGCTTAGTGGTTAGCACTGTTGCCTTGTACCTTCAGAGACTGGGTTTGATTCCCACATCAGGTCTGTGTGCATGGAGTTTGCATGTTCTCCCCATGTTTGGTGGGTTTTCTCTGGGTAGTCCGGTTTCCTCCCACAGTCCAAAGACAGGCAGGTTAGACTAATTGACGTTCTCAAATTGTCTGTAGTTTGTCTCCTTCCATGGTTATAAAAATGGGAATAAATACAATGATCAAAACCATTGGCCTCCATGGTTCCTAGATGGATGAATAATACATGATATTTGGGATTCAACCCCCAAACGTGGAATTTAGCTGATATTTTTAAGCAGAATAGATGGAAAATAAATAGAAAGTCCCTGTAAGATTTAGTTTATTCAGCTTATAATTTATACCTATTTTCACCCCTTTTAATTACACCCATCTGTTGGTTGCTAACTGTTAATCATCAGTTCTTCCAAGAACAAACCCCTTCAGGACATCAATGTCATCATCAATGAGCAATATCTAAACAAGTAAAGAATGCGCACTAAGTTAAGATCTGAGATTTATATTGGTCTTTTCCAAAAACAAAAAAGGCAAACAAATGAAAAAAATAATAAAAATAAATCAGTGATCCTGTTGGATTTTGGTCTGACCTCCATGCCGGGAAGCCCGAATCTATGCTGACATCAGGTGCAAAGTTGCACTTCTGACTTTGTGTTTACAGAGGCAGTCAAAACAGTGTCTCCACATCGTTACCATTGCTAAGCAGCAAGATAGTACTTGCATCACAATTTCAAAAGCTTATGCAATTTCCTCAAGGAGAAAAAAAAAAAAAAAAAACAGACCATCCCTGGTTTCAGAGTGTGTTAAGATTCCAGGGTTGTGAAAGCATTTTAGGGTCAGTAAAAAGACAAAAATTAGATAGTGGACATATTCAATAATTATGTTGCTTTTATGACAGTGAGTTTATTGTGGTTTATGTCTCAATTAAAAAAAAAAAAAAAGGATTTCAATCTGTCGTGTTGTAGCATGAAATTAAACGCTTGGTAATCCCTGAGAAAATCTGTGCTGTATGTTTTCTGGTTGCCATGGATGTCTCTGAGCTGCAGTACAATACAAACCAGCTGAATTAATTCACTAATCCTTGGATAATCCGCTAATAATCACACAACCACTGGTGCCTCATACATTTCGATTTTGACACAGTCATGAACTGACATTGTCTTATTCGTGCTGACAGTACAGTATGAATATTGGAGTATCAATTGTGTAAAATCTGAAACGTCGATATAACTTTCAAAAACGGAATCCTGATCTAGTGGACATAAAGGTTTGAAGATGAAGTTCAAACTTTCAAATACCATTAGTCTTCTCTGTCCACTAAGCAGTTTTGCATAGCTATGACTTATGTTTACATTGCAGAGCAGCGAAGAATGTCCTCTCTCTCTCTCTCCCCCTTCCCTCCTTCACTAAACCACTTTCTAACTTTTGCATTAAATGTAACAGGCTTTAACATCAAGAGTGTCTGTGTGCGTTATGAAAACCATGTTTTTTCCCGTCTGCGTCTGTTTGGGGAACACAGTTGTGCAATTTCTTGGTGTGCTTTTCAGAATGCCCCAGGCTTCTGGACGAATCTGCACACGCAGACAGAAGAAGAACCATGTGGTGGGAGCCACTCCCTCTTTCCTTCCTCTAGGGAGGGGATACGTCCGTTCCGCGACATATGCGGGAAGTGGAGGCAGTGTGCGAAAAATACAAAGGTTGCCATTCAGCTCCAACAGGATCTGAAACCAAGCCCCTCCACACTCCCCGCCTGCCTCCAACTTCCTGTCCCCTCCATCTGTGGACCCACTTCCTCTGAGCATAGTTATCAAAAAAAAAAGAAAAAAAGAAAATGGAACCATAATCTGAATATTTGTCTCATCTCCGTTTATAGATTTTGTGAAAAAGTAACGTTGCTTATGCCACTAGTGAGGAAGTTTAGGGAACAACTTTCTGTGTAACATTCTGTGCATTCTGTTCATTTCTAAGCCCAAAGGGGAGGGAAGAGAGGTCTCGTAAAAGTACACAGTGAAACGTCATCGAGGAAGCATTGCGCAGTTTCTCAAACTTGAGGGCAAATTCCAGGCAAACCCTGCTTTATTTTTTAGAACTCGTAAACTATTTTGAGAATATATGATCTACATATTTTTCTGGAAACTATATTAAGTCGTTTTCATTGTTGTTTCTGATGAATAGTGTTTCTGACACAATGTAACACACTTCAAAGGAGGTACTAAGCTGGTAAAACAAAACAAACAAACAACAACAATCACTAGGATGGCCAGTAACTAAAGTAAACAAAAAATAGCTTCAAAAGTCCAGTTTAAACTGAAGGTCATTTCAGTTTAACACGTCTCATCCTGATTTCCTGGGATTTCCAGCACACCGTATTCGATAAACTACAGGAACACATTTCAACATAAGTGCATGAACTTGTGTGAGGCCTTTCCTGTGCTTTAAACACCAGCCACAATTAAGGAGAAGTGTAGCAGTCTGAGTTTTATAAAAGCTCTGTTCCAGTGTTTCACTCAGACCTGTTATAGTCTTTTGTAAATCATTAAACTTTTCAATCTATCCCTCATAATATTACACCCAGGCTGAAAACCAGCCGGAGGACAAACTAAATGGGAAAAAAAATAAAAAACAAGAACTGAGCTTGAATGTTGAAGTAACTGTGTGTTGTCAAGGTGATAACTTCCTCTTTTTGGGTCTGTTGGTATACACGTACATAGGCGAGGACATAAAGGGAAGGAAGTGAAACTGCTAAAAAAGGAATGTTTTGGCCAAACAAATTTTAGTAAGACAGACAGTTCTGATGCTGAAATGCTAGAGTGTTCATCTTTTTTTCCCCCCTGCTATTCTACTTCGTTACAATCCTTTATAACTTTGGCTTTGGTCAACTGAATTTAACATTTTCACTGTCACCACTTTTAAAAGCTATTGTGAGAGTGTTCTTGTTATTATTAAAGATCTAAAACGAAGGACTGAGTTATTATATGCTAAATATGCAAATGTCCAATAGAATAAACCTCCCTGAAAGTACTTGACATGAGGAACCATTACAAAGGAAAAAAAACAACAACAATATAGCTTTTTAAGATTCAAAAATCATGAAAGATAACATTGCCCTCTCACAGCTTCAGGGTTCCTGGTTCGATCCTGAGATCCTTAGATTACATACCATGTCCATGTGAATGTCTTCTGCTTTAACCCCATCCTCCCAATACATGATGGTAGATGGAATAACTACATTAAACTGTCATCTGGTGTGAATGAATAAATGTTTCTGTGTGTGTGTGTGTGTGTGTGTGTGTGTTGCAACGTCATTGATAAGCAACTCATCCAGAACATATTATTGCCTCACACCTCATATTCCCGTGACCACGGTCGGTTTACTGACAATGATTGAATAGAGGTATATTTTGAAATACCTTTGAACTTTAAACAAGAACCCAAAATAGATAAATGTCAAAAGATGATTGTATTACGCACATAGTTTTCACATATTTTACGTGCCACAGCATATTGTGAGGGGGCGGGGGGGGAGGGGGGGTATGGTATGGAGCCTATCCCAGAAGACTTAGTGCATGAGGCGGGGTACACATTCATCACAGGGCACACACACACACACACACACACACACTCTCATTTACACTCTATGGGCACTTTGGGAACGCCAGTTGGCTTTCTTTGGGCTGTGAGAGAAAACTTGATTACCCGGAGGAAACCCAGCAAGCATGAGGAGAACATGCAAACTCCATGCGCACAGACCCTGAGGCGGGAACCGAACCCGGACTCTGAAGGCGCAAGGTGACAGTGCTAACCACTACGCCATCGTGCCGCCATTTTATTTATATAAATGTTATGTTTTATAACTATATGATTACTGTAAGTCTACAGCTTACGTCTTTATTAATATTATGAATATTATAATTATTATTACATAGAATTTCATTCTGGGTTTTGACTATATACAGTATTAAAATCCATTAGTTTACCATTAATTCATTAGCATGATTCACCAGCTTGCTGTCTTCTAAATTTAGATGAATGTTCTATATGACTGAAAGTTTTTGATCCTGCACCTGCATCAAATCCTGTATTTTATGAGAGGCGTTCGAGTAAAACAGGGACGTGTGGTGAAATTCCTCATGAGTGAAGGAATAAAACGACTGACATTTACAGAAGACTTTCATCACAATATGGTGATGAGACTCTTAGCTGCGGTAAAACATTTGAATGGTGCAAACATTTTAATAAAGACCATATGTCTGTGAATGCCAATCCTGGCCGAGGTGGCTTGGAGCGCACTACAGTCGTTCCCGTGATCATTCAGCGAGTGGAACGCCTGATCCTTGCAAATCTGCTTGTGGAAGAGACTCATCTTTCTTTGAGAACTTTACACAACATCATTCACCAACACCACCACATGTTCCAGGAACTCGGCTGGTAGTTATTGCCACATCCCACATGCAGTGCTGAACTCGTTCGAAGCCATTTCTACGTTTTTGGGCCCTTTAAGGGAGTTCCAGGGTTTCAGACGTCAGCAGGCAGTCTGATCGTGTCTTTTAAAACTTTCTACCTTGATGGTATCCAAGCACTAGTGAAACGCTGGGATAAGTGCGTTAGTGAAGCATGGAATTAAATAGAGAAATACAAAAATTTAAGCTTTAATCGTCATAACTGGCTTCTGTTACATTGGACAATCAAAAGTCCCGGTTTGACTTGAACACCACTCATAACTTTGGGAAATGAGTAAATATTCATCTCACCCTCTAACCTTTTGGAATATTGTAAATCCGGTTGTGCACCCCACACGAGCACACACACACACACACACACACACACACACACATACGTGCAAACACACAGATAACAGATTGTGAGTCTATTCAGAAGTTCCTATGCCTAGTAACAGTTTCTAGACTGCTATTGGTCAATTACTGCTCATAGGAGGAGGAGTTTTAGTGAAGGTTCAATGCAACTCCTCACGTGAACCATTTCAACTTACCAACCACATGAAATGTCATTTGGTGCACTTTTAACTACTGAATTTGGGGTCGAACAATGTCCATTCAGTTCCTCTTAAAAAACTGCCCGGTTCCTCTTAGTGTTTTACATATTGCATAATTCCTCAAATTTCACAAGAAGAATAGATAACTGGAGAGGACATTGCAAAACAGCACATTAACGGAGATATTTATGTTCACAGTTATAGTTTTCATGATAAACACTTGGGGCAGCACAGCAACGCTGTCTCACAGCTCATGTGTTCCATCCTGAGTTCAAGTGTGGGTTCTCAGGTCTTCTCCAAACTTCTTAAATCACGCCACTCTGATAACTCGGACTTGTTTGTAGGTGTAAATGAGTGTGTGTGTGTGTGTGTGTTTGGTGTGCTGTGATGGACGGCCATCCAATTCAGAGTTCATATCCAGCGCTCTCAGGATAGGCTGTCGATCCACCTAAACCTTAACCACGATAAATGAATAAATAAATGATAATCATTTGTTCATAAATTTAACTTGATTTATTCATAGACTCATACTATCACACAGAAATCCTCCAAAACCAATCTGGGTCAAAAATTGTCTGTGCAGTTATTTTCTTAACAAATTACATTCTGCTGCCCTCTGGTGGTAAACATAAGTCACTGCCTGAGACTGGAACTTAAAAATACATTACAGAGGTCACAGCAAGAGTTCATTATGCAGTGCCATAAATCATTCATTTATCTGCAGTGACTGCTTTATCCTGGTAAATCCCCTGCATCTTCCTGGGGTGAGGGTGGGAGAATTCACCCGAAATGAAGTCGCCAGTCAGTCACAGGGCACCATGCACGTTCATTCACATTCCAAAACCAGAGAACATGGAGGACTCTCACATGGTGAACATCTGCAGCTCAACACACAGTAAACCTCAGGATTGAACCAGGAACCCTGGAGCTGTTAAGTTCCCAGTACTTCCTTGTTGAGGTTTGAAAAATGCTTGTTCATTCAAATTATGAGTGTGAGGTTAAATAATCTATTCCAAATCAAATCACTCACAAACACTTGTTTTATATCCTGTACAGGTGCACGAGAGGCCTCTGCCCGTATTCACAAAGCTTCTTAAGCCTAAAAGTTGCTCCTAGTGATGAAATTCTAAGAAAATTCTTAGAATTATGA
>JAQMYK010000003.1:23696193-23711516 GCA_030014345.1 Clarias buthupogon
TCCGCCGGTGTCGACGGCTATGGCACCAAGCCAACATCGCCATTCAACGTGCTAATACCAACTACGTCGCACAACATGACTTTTGCTTTAGCGGTTCTAAATTAATAACATTATATATACCCTAACACCATTATTAAATTAAGATGCCAAAAACCTAAAGTTATTTTAGTTAATAGTAATTATGAGATGTTATTTAATAATTAATATAATATATTTTATATACAATATTTTAAAATCAAACTAGATGTTCAAAAAAGAAATACCCTAATAACATGAGCAGAAAATCAATAATTAAATAAATAAATAACTCAAACTCTTTCACACATAGAGGCAATTCAGCACAGCCACTTTTTATACCTGCATTCTTTATGGACAGTAGGAGGAAACCAGATGTCCTTGAGGAAATCCATATAAACATGGGGGAGCAAGCTTACACAAACTGTTGGCACTTAAACCTCTTAAATGACATTTTGTTAAAGGGAGTACAGTCATCAAATGACGTAGGTTGGCACAATTTTCCTCTCGTTCAGCTGCTGGTGTTTGGAGTCACCACAGCGGATCACTTAGGTTTGGCCCGGATGGCCTTCCTGATGCAACCCTCCCCAGTTTATCCAGGCTTGGATACACTTAGCATTAAGTGTACTGACGTTTTTGGAAACATTTAGGAAATAAAAACAAGCCTCATCTAAATGGACAGAATATAGCATCTTATGGATTGACTTACTGATACAGTTGTTTTAATGCTCCATGAAGCATGCAGTAATTATGAAGATTGTTAAAGCGGGTAACACAAAGGAGAATTCAGAGTATTGTAGAAGACCAAAAAACTTACTGCTTAATCAGAATTAATCAGTAGTTAGTGATATTAGTAGACAATGATACTGCAATTTGTTTATCCAGATAAGTGCTTTCATGTTCTGGTATTATTTAACCCAATCCATAACCCCTGCTTGTCTTCTACCATTGTACTTCAGCAACCTGGCATGCAGATGACGTCTGAATCCAGACCAGGCCTGGGTTACCCAGGCTTATCATCACATTGTTTATTCCTCCTTAAGAGGACTTGACAGATAGTCTGGATATTGCTCTGATTTGTTACTCCTGAGGCAAATGACCCAGGTGGGGGTTGGGTGGACATTAAGGGCAGCACTTCATCCGAAACCTCCAGTTGCCCATCAACTAGGGTTAAGGCGGATGAGCTATGGCTTGAAACATATGGAGACACTTAGGTGCTACTGCTGACATCCCTCTCCAGTTCTCTATACTGCTTCTTATCTGCAGTAATATCTTTCTCCCAGTGAGTTCTTTCCCGTGATGTTTTTCTTAGTGGTAATATAAAGCAAGATTGTATTTCTAAAAATTATGTTGAGCGGGTGTATGGTTACTGGTCTATATGTTCTTTTTATAATTAAAATGTTGCATTATTTAATTTTCTTTCAAATAAAATCTCACAGTATCAACTATACCCTTCTACAATTTTAGATAATATAGAGTTGGCATGTTTCCCCCATGCTTTTTGGGTTTTATATCAAAGTATAGGCTGATTAGTGTTTCCTAAATGTCTCCAACACAGAGAGACCTCGGAGAAGCTTCTTCCCACAGGCTATACGGACTCAATCATAACACCACATAGGACTTAACACTCTGATCTGCTTTCTCACACAAAACAATCTCACTATCCATCACGATGCACATTACATATTAATGCACATTTGCACATTTTGAACTTTGACTTTGCACATTACTTTGCACATTCTGCACATTGTCTTGCTCATGACTGACCATGGTTTCTATATTCCATTGCAATTCTATTTTATTTCATTTTATTATTTGTACATAATGTACATTTAAAAATGTTTTTTTACAGCTAAATGTTTTTCTATATTTCTAATTTCTAATTTGTAGTAAAAAACTATTTATATATATATTTTTATATTAAATTTTTAAGCCATCAACAGTCATATAAGCATTTCAGTTCATATTATACTGTGTGTGACTACATATGTGACAAATAAAATTTTTTATATGTGATTTTAATTTTGAATTTGAAATGTTCATAGTGTAAGTGTGGGTGTGAGAGTGTGTGTGTGTGGGTTTGTTCCCTGAGATGGGTTGGGCCCACATCCACGGCGACCCTGCCATGTGCCCTGAGCTGCCCAGGATAGACTTCAGGCCCCTATACCTGATAAGTGGTATGGAAAAATGAATGAAATATGGTAATTGTTGTCATATAAGAGGAATAAAAATCTTTGGGATATGATGTCACTGGAAAATAATCAAATCCTCCCTTTCATTGCCGTCACCCTGACGATGATAATTGTCCTATAACCACACATCTTGAAATTTTTATCCTTAATTATTTAGATCAGATCCCAGTTTTGGTCTAGGGGCCCGTATTACAAAATACCTTTCTCCCATACAAAACTCTCACACTAACCCCTACTGTATATATCAGGGTTTTAGTTAGTCCACACAACAGGGTTAGTCCTTATCCTATTTGCACTAGTATTGGGACATTTTTTCCATGGAGACTTGGAAAAGTTGGTTTATTGCAAATGGAATTAATACAATGTATAATAAGAACCCTTGAGGACCAGAAGTAAAAGTAATAATAATGAGATTTTTGTTTAGAGTGTTTTATTGCATCTAAGCCTTTTCATTTCTGCATGGCTGAGAGTTGGTGATGTGAAATCATAGCTGGCAGAACAAAGTCTCTGTGTTCTCAGCGCTGTAATTGGTTCACAGATAGATCGGCTTTTTCCTCCTTAGATCCAGCTGGGATCCATTAAAAACACAACTTCTGATTCAGTCAAGCTCCTCCACAGGCTGGACACACATGGGTCATACACAGCAGGTAACGCACCAGGGTCAAAGGTCACTACTCGCCCCCCCTTTTGCCCTTTTCCAGACCCCGCTGCTGTTACGCTCTCACTAACAGCAAGCCTGTTGATTCAGTCAGAATTGGAAAAGGACACACAAAAGGGTCCTGATCTCCAGGCTACACGGGTCGAACAGGAGAGAGTGAAGATGAGGCAAAAGGAGGAACACTACACTGTCCATCACTGCACAAATGTCCTATTGCCATGGAGATGCCAAATGGAACAAGAGGGGGAAAAGGGGATAAAAAGGAGGAGGGAGAAGGAGGGAAGGGGGTCCACAGTGACTAAGGAGGTGAACAAAGAAAGTTTTTTTCCCCCCTCCCATTGGCCTGCAGTGGCAGTGACATAATGTGAATCAGCTGTGAAGAACTCTGTGAGCTTGAGTGACTGTCAATGTGCGGATTACCACTGACGCAGCATTTCATTAGGTAAACAGGGATGGATAAGGCAAGAGTTACTAATGCTGTCTTCTCACGCAGAGGTCACGTGTATTTTGTGCACCGGGGCTTCCCTTGAGAACATCTGACTTTTTATTTGTGTGCACGAGGTCTCTTGGGAAATTTTGGAGGAAGTGAATAGAAAGTCAGAGTATTTTGTGGTAAAATATGGAAAGCCATGACTCATTTCTGCAGGACTGACTACTCAGGAGACTCGAAGCATTTTTGGAGACAGCTCTTACTCACATGGTCTATTCCTAACAGGTTCTTAACTCTCAAATCCTTTCGATATCCCCCTATGGTCTCTTTCCTTCTTTTAATCAAGAGGAGGCATTAACAGGGGGAAGTGATTAGGTACAAGTCTTTGGTATTTCCCCAACTCCTTTTCAAATTCTTAATCCATTCACTGACTGCACAAAAGTCCACAGACATCCTGCTATTGCAGTCCACTTTTGCTCACTAACAAAGAAACTGGCCCTTTTGAAATAAGAGTGGCAAATCAGAAGTTATTGTATCCCGCTCTGGAACGCAACGTTACCTGCCCACCCCTCTGCACAGGTTCCTAATCTTTTCTCTTAAACATCTTACATTTGTTGGTGAACACAACAGGAGGAAATTTGCCATCCTTTCTCATAAAACATGTCCAAAAACATGCCAGGGTATGGTTTGGATAAGGAATTCATTTAAAGTCTGTCTTAAATCGACATGACACACAAAATACAAATACAAAGCATCAATATGCATCATTTATTAAACTGGGTATAAACAAATACACTATATCATATTTATTAAGGAGCATTTAGGTATTTATTACAGTTTGGAAAATTTTCATAGACTTTTGCATTTTTATATTAAATTTAATGCATAGATTTACTTAATTGACAAAACCACAAAACTGCTGACATTTTAATTTTGTACACTTTTAATTAACGTACAGTAAGACAAGACTGGCCATTCAATTATGACAAATAAGGAAAAGCAAGAGTAGTCTCAATATAATCTCAATGGAAAATCTCACAAATGCTGCTGGAGGTACAGTACTGTTTCACCTTTTAAGTCATCATTTTGACATTTCCAATTCTCTGTGAGAACTGCCCTTTATAGTTATGTGTGCCTAAGTAAATGTAAATCCCATGTACCATGAATATAATTGTAAATTTGGAGGCAACTGGCATTTATCAACATAAGCACAAAGAAACTTAACATTAAAACTTTTGCACATTTTATTTATATTATTATTAAAATATTACACCAATTTTAAAGGCTAGGTATAACAACCATTTGCTTTTGAAACTGTTGAAACTTTCGCTCACTGTCCTGCATTTAAGCAAACTTACTAACCAACCAACCCAGTAACTAATTAATCAATTAATTTAGATTAAATAGTACATTGTCGCACACCTCTACAAAGCTTTGGCCTCACTTTCTTTTGTCCCTGCGAATCTCTTTTAGGAAAATATAGCTTTTTTTAACAACAGAAAATTGCCCTGTAATTTAAAAAATCGAAGATTTAGACATTTTCTTTTTCATTTCACACAAATTCAAAACAATAATAATAGTAATAATCAAAAATATTATTCCCTTTTTATAATAAAAAAAAAACCTTTAACCAGTAGCTGTACATGTTAGACGCCATTTGCCATTTTGACACATTAGTTTTGCAGAATGACAAACAAAAGCATCTGCTGGAGACACAGTGTTCACTGATTACTGATTTCAGCAGTCTTGCGATTAAAATATGAATTCACAGAATTTCACAAAGGACACAAATATCACTGCTGGATGATAGCTTAATTGTAACTGCCTTTAAAATGTGTTTTACAACATATGAGGTGAAAAACTCATGGCGGCCTGACATTCCCCAAATGGCTTACATAAGTCATGACTCCAGTGCACTCTGGAATGCTGGATGGAGAAGGCCTGTGAAGGCTGCACAGTAAAACTACAGCACTTAGGCCAGTGGATTGTAATGGAGGGGATTTGGTGTTCTGTTCAATGCATTGATGGACCAGCTGCAGCTCGTCTACGCCTCAAGTTCCCATACTTCCATTAATCCTACTCTGACACTAGAAGAGGGAACGAGAGAGGGTTGGGGGTGGAGAGAGAGAGAGGACTGAGCCCTGAACATTGTCGTAAACAAGTTTCAGTTTCATTCATTAATAGTGCAGCAGAGAAGAGAATCATCTTCATCGAGGATTTGCCCACGACTTGCGTATATATAGTTAATTGCTCATTTTAGAGTGTCTTTGATTCATGTTCATGATGTCATTATTAGCAAAACATTTATGGGTTAAATAAACACATGACAATACAGTGATAATCAAATAAAGTGTAATATTAGTAATGAAATATAGGGATGTTTTATTGTTCATTGGTAATCTATAAAATATCAGAAGTCAGAACAGCCTAGATATCCATAGCTAAGCGAAGGTTAAAAACTGGCCTCCAAACACCAAGGGTTTAGACAACATAAACAAAGTTAATATTGTCCAGAAGCAAACAACTGGTAAATGTTCAGTGGGTGTACTGCAAACAAGCTGGCATGATCATTCAACAAATTGCTTGTGTCTGTCATGAGCATGAGATAGCTAAGACAGGTCATGGAAGATGGAGACTACCACTTCAGGATCATTCAACAGCAGGAATGTACAAAATCAGAAGAGTCTAACCTCAAACCTTGCCATTTTCCAGTAGATTACATATCAAAACATTTGTACAGTATGCATTTTGACCTCAAAAACATTTCATTAAATTTAAAGACATACTTGTAAATAAGATCTAGAGTGACTATGGTAGAATAAAACTATGACATGTATGTATATATTTGTGTGTGTGTGTGTGTGTGTGTGTGTGTGTGTGTGTGTGTGTGTGTGTGTAAAAATAAATAAGTAAATAGATGTTTTTTGTTTGAATTATGTTTTTGGTGGAAAATGAGAAAAGATATTGTGATATTCATGTGTGTCTAAATAAGTTAACCCCAAACGTGCTGTTATTCATTCTTTTAACAATACAAAAAGTCACTTTCCCAAAGAAGTAGCAGAGATCCAAAAGGGGACAGATATAAAACAGAAGAAACATATACTTTGAACCTAAATTATAATAAAAAAAATATTTAACACAACAAACAGCATGAAAATCATTCAAGAAAAAGCCAAACTCTTTTAATGAAGGGAGGTGCACGTGACAGCTGGAGCTCAGGTTGAAAAACACACTTCACAAAGAGCTTGCATATTGTGGAGTCTGTGTGTTCATGTTAACCCAGATCCAGTGTACAAGACATTTGAACAATTGTTTCTTGGTTCTTTTAACTACAAGATTGTAAAAGAAATTAATTTACCTGGAATAATTTAACAAATTATACAATAATAATAATAATAATATAAAAACGTTGCTACACAATATTTGCTGAAATGTATACAAAATCAAAAATTAGGTCATCACAGTGTGCCTACAGTTTTTACGAGCTTTCACATTTCCATGTAAAAAAATAATTAATGTAACTTGTACAATTATATTTAAGATTCTACTTGTTTAATAAATAATTTTTCTTCAACAACAAACTGAGTTTTAGTAAACTGCAGCATTTTCACTGCAAATGTTTTTTGTAGAAAAGAGGTAGATATGACTACATTCTACACATTATGCTGAGAAGTGCTGCGTTTAGCTTTAAGTAAGGAAATTCTGGAAAGTACCTTAGACAACTGTTTTACTACATGACAGTACATTTGAGCACTTATTACCAAAATAACAGTACCTCTTACATCTGCAGTTTATCCTGAATTAAAATAGAAATGCGGGACAAATTGTGCGCATTGTTTTTCCACAAATCAAAATTCTATATTTGATAAGCAAGGTTCAAGTACCAGTTCTTGCATCAAGTCATTTGATTGCCAACTTTATAACTCTGAATGCATCAGCTGGTGTAAGAGACGTCACTGTAACCCTGCCTGAAGTAATAAGTGCCATAAACACCCAGTTCTTTGTAAACGTTAAGGATCCATGTTATTACATTCAGAGCATTTGGACAGACAGGATATGCCAAGGGTTTAGGTTTTCTGGATCACAACTTGAAATTTGCCTGAAAGCAAGAAAAAGAAAATCCTATTAAAATGGACAAAACAGTAAGAGTAATAAAATATATATAATACAGAACATGTGTAACACACACTGCCTAGCCAATAAAAACATCACCAAATTGGGTTCAGAACTGCCCAACACATTGTTAAAACCTGGATGGAGAGTGCTGAACCATTTGTGTGGAAATAATGTAGTCTGGAAAAAAAACCAAGACAAATGGAGATCACGTAAAGATTTGGTAAGGTTGCATCATAAAAAAATTAAAAAAAGGACAGTAGAAATCAGAGCTATATTTAACAGTGAAAGTAAAGGCATTTCCACACACACAATGAGAGGAGAACTCGCACTATACAGCTGTATGGCCATAAAAAAAACACTTATTGATCAGAAAAAAAGTTTTTGTTTTTTTAAGGAGAATAAAGATTTGACTTGTTTTGAAAAAAAATGAAATGGTCATGTGGTGTAACGAGTCCAGATTGACCCCGTTCCAGATCAAATAAGAAGGGAAGCGCATGAAGCGTCACACCAATCATCAGCATAGTGGCCACTGTACAAGCCTCTGGAGGCAGCGTTATGATCTGCGGTTGCTTCAGTTGGTCAGATCTAGCCACAGCAATGTTATGTGGCAATAAAACCAAGTCACTTGATGACCAGAATGAGCAGGGTATTACATTAGTGGAATTTTCCATCCTTGATGGAACTCCGAAAAATTGTGAAACAGAGTGTCTTGGAGGGTGAGGAACCATTTTCACAAATGAATTGGCAGTACATCAAAGCTAAAGGTGACTGAATAAAAATGTTATAATTTGTATGTAACAAAACATGCAACATAATATAACAATAACACATGCAATAAAATATTTGAGTTAAAAAGCTTGGTATTAAAGAAACTTGTATTATTATTACTACTACACAGAAAACTAGAATAGATCAATTTCAAGATATTTTTGTTCTTTAGTTTTAATAAAAGTCGATACTCACATGATGGCAATAAGGAAACCTCCGCAGTTACCACACTCTCCAAGCCCAGGTTGGATAACGCTCCTCTAATTAAACCACATGTGTACGCCAAATACTAAACATACACGAGAAGGGTTTTCTTTAAATTCACTATTAAATGTATTGACAATATCCTCGAAAACATTTTGCAATTACTACAATAATAGAACTTACTTTAGAGGACTCTTCAAGCTGTTGCGTCCTGCAGGAAAACTGAGTCAACAGTGCAAACTTATTGTCCTGTAGGACATACGTTCCCTGGCAGACAGAAATCAACGTTAAATTACATGCTTTAAAGACTGTATCTCACACACACGGTAGGGATTTAGGTCCATATCCAGTTAAATGTCATACCTGATGGTTGGTTCTCAGGTTGTCAATTTGCTTTCTGAAGATACCGTTCCAAAAGTCTTTGCAGATGAACTTCATGATGTCCAGATCATCTTTAAATGTGGGGCAGTCTTTTGTAAACCTTATTAACAGTATAACATTATTTCAGTAAAGAAGAAGAAAAAAAAGTATTTCTCTTGATACATTCTGTCTGATAGTACACAGGCAAAGCCAAGCTAAGGTGCACAGTTGAAACCAAAAACAGCAGCATACACTCTTATTCCTTTTATCATGATGCCACCTGCTGGACAAAATGGGAATTTGCTAAATTCTAATAGGAATTTTTAAATGCCAAAGAAAACATGCAGTGCAAGTATGTTTTACCTTTCGATTAGGCCTTGTCCCACTCTGAAGCCCATTGACTCTAATACAGACACACACGTTACTCTGTCCTTTAAAAACAAATTAATGTAAATAAAAAAAAAGAATAAGAAAGCAGAGTTAGACTTTAATTACTTACTAAAATGCACACTGTAGTATTTCACAAATAATATTTACTTTTACTGAGACAAGTAGCACAAAAAGGCAACTATTTGATGCCATTTTAATGAAAAAATTCTGAACCTTGTCAGTTCAGAGTAAGAATGTGTGTATTTAAATCAGATGCTTAAATGTAGTAATATAGAATAAGAATACATTTGGTGGACTTTCATATTCACACTAGTCACTACAACATGCTTTTGGTCATTAAGTGTTCAATGAGGTATAATTTAAAAGGAACACATTTTGGGTAACAAGGAGGTATTACCAAAAATATAAATAAATAAATAAATAAATTAAAATTCTGTGTGACAAAAATGCGCATGCCAGTCCTTCTACAGTTTCTTCCCCCCTCTCATAGTCTCTGAAACAGAGTAAACTGCATATTGTTTTGTAGCTACATGCATTCAGGTGGATGATAAACCAATTTATAAAGGTATAGAATAGATACAAGTATAAATATACCTTATCTATATCTTCCCGGGTCATCTGCTCTGTGTAAATATGACACACCATTTCCATGTGAAGAAACTCGAACAGAATGTCATCTGCCATTATTACTTGGCCTGAAGTCTTCACAGTCTGCATGGGAAAAGACATGGAATTTATTACACATGGATTAGGGTGGATTATCCTTTGGAAACTATCCAAACTTCTCGGTCACTGACTCATCTATTACTGGAACTATTGTGGTAAGTGGACTTTGTGCACCAGTTGTGACTTTGTCTTACTGCTAACATAAGGACACTGCACACTATTGCGTACATGTAGTACAAGTTTTCTCCACTAAAAAAAAAAAAGAAAAAGTATTAAATATATAAAAACCAACAAAAAAAAATGGTCAGTTATTAGATAGAAACAATTGTCATCCTATTACAATGTGTTCAGCATGTGCTATACACTGTATGTAATGTGAATATGTTAGGGGGAAAAAAACAAGTGTAAGATATTAAGTATGGCTAAACTGATTTATTTCATTTAAAATGAATATATTTAAATTAAAAAGAAAAGAAAATATTTGCAATAAACTGACAAGCAAAGCATTTTTTTTTTCAGACTACAATTTCAAATATAGATTTGCCTGTAGACAGAGCGACATACATTTATCTCATATCGTAGACAGAGCGACATACATTTATCTCATTCTACATCTGAGCAGTTGAGGGTGAAGGGCCCTGCGTAGGTTAGAACTCGTGACATTCTGATCTTCTTCTTGAACAATATTACACTGAAATATTTTTCAAAAATGAAGAGTCACAACACCTGATTTTAACACTCCTGGGCACACAACTAGATACACACTCATATGCTTGTAATTTTTCTTCATTTTACAAGTAAAGTGGCCAAAGACAATAAAAAGTTTTAGAACTCCTGCAAACATCATATAAAAATTGTGAGTGAGGAGGAATCACTAGAATCATCCGGTATGATATTATCATGATACATGTAATGTGATTCTGTAAGATTTTGTTAGTTATAAACACTATTAGCAAATAATTTGCTCAGAGCAAACATGATTGATTCTGTGCTGCTTACCAATGTGTGAATAGATTAGAGTGCAGGATTATAAAGGAATTGCAACATTTACCACCTCAAATGCATTCATTCATTCATCTTCTATATAGCGGCTTATCCTGTCCTGGGTCACAGGGGGCCTGGAGCATGAAGCAGGGTACACCCTGGACATGGTGCCAATATACTATTGGTACTATTTTTTTTTACGTTAATAATAGAGATGGACCAAGCGATCAGCAAGTGATGGAAACGGGCTGGTTAACATTTTGATTAGCCTTAGATATAAAAGATTTTTTACCCAGATATAAGGCTTCCAAGGTGAAAAACATTATTGTGTTACATTATTAATTGTGCGTTTTAAAAAAACAAAACAAAAAAAAAAACTAATAAACATCTGGCTAAGCATACATGTTCACCTCTTTTATAACTTTACTTATCTTACTTTATACAGCAATGCATTTAGTAAAAACACACCCTACGAAATGCCACAGAATAAACAGTTCATAAAACGGTGAATATGTGCTGTAAAGATTCACAGGCATATTTCATTCTTCTGTTTTGTGTGAAATTGTTAAGAGTAATATAATAACTGTCTACACACGCAGGAGGGCAGGTCGTCATGAGCCAAGGCAAGGCAATTGCCTTGCCTTGCCTTGCCTTAATTGGGAGTGAGTAATGTCCTGATGCTTGTCGAATTAAAACAAGAAAAGGGGGTCAAAGCCTCTAGGGTCACTTAGATTTTTTCTTTTTTTTTTTTTTTGAGAAAAAGATAAAGCTATGTGCCTGTTATCTTATATAATATTATGTATTTGGTAAAATAGGCGAGTATAATACTTATATTATACAGTACTTCATGTCATATCTCAAAGTTAAGACAATTTTATTTTTATGTTTTACTGAAGTGGAGCTCGGCCCGAGAGAATAATTGAGGTGCCACAGCACAAGAGCAAAAATTACAGGAAGAAACAAAACAGATCAGTCCTCAAAAACTGATAGATACATTGTGATGATTTTTGTGATCTACAAAACTTAATGTAAACCAACTGAGTGAATAATATCAACTATGCTACATGCAACTTTTACAAATCTTTACCAGTACAAACAGCTCATATACATGAGAATTGTAGTAACAAGAAAATAATATTCAAGTCAAACTGGGACGTGCTTGAGGTGTATATGCTATTATTACGCCCTATGTAGTTCACCTAGAGAGGGAGAAAGCGTCACCTGGACACAGAGCGACATAAACACACAGCAACACCGCTAATCTGTTCCCGCTCCAACACATTTAGCATCGCTTGTGGATTAAAACAAATTTCAAAGCGTAATTATTTACAAAATTGTTCAACGCTGTCTCAAGACAACACAGTTAAGGTTATATATGGGGGAAAAATACAATACAACAGTAAAACATATACACGCGCTGTTATTGTACTTACATTGTACACGTAATAACTAGCCAGCTAGCATGCTAGGCTAACGGCTTTATAACAGGATTTGCCCCAAACACATCAAGGAACCGCCTCCTTCTTCTCGGTCCGCCGTCATCTTCTTCATTGGTTTTTGACGTCGTTTGGAGGGGGGGGGGGAACATTTTGTGCATTATCGCCACCCAGTGATCTGGAGCGTGGAACAGTTACATTAACATTCTATACTAAATTCCCTCTTTAGATCATCGACGTTGTGGCCAAAAGTATTGGGGGGGGGGGGGGGAATAATGACAAAAAAAATAATAACAATAATTTGTTATTTTATGTTATTTTCAACATTTATGAAAGAATGGGTCACTCTCAGGAGCTCAGTGAATTCAAGCGTGGTACCAGCTGGAGGTGACTAAATTGAGAAAAACTAAAAACCTCCATTCAAATAAAACACCAACACGTCTTATCTGACTATTATAGCAACCTTACTTTGAGTTGATACATGGACAGGGAAGTAAATAACAGTAATTGTTTTATTACTGGTATACAGTATTATGCAGCAAGTGAACCGTGAATTCTCAGTTAATGTGTTGGATTAATGTGTTACCAAAAGTGGTCCATGGAATGGCAACCAGTGAACAGGAACGAAGGCTTATTGATGTATGTGGGGAGCGAAGATCAGCCGTGGTCTTATCCTACAGTGTTGTGCAAGTTCACACTTCACCAGAGCTAGCTCAAAGATAACACATTCTAGTACATGGTTCACAATTTGTTATTTCAGAGCCCCAAAAAGGAAGTAGTTCACATTATTTTTTCCCCTTGTTTTATTATTTTAAAAAGGTTGCTGGAAGCATTGACAACAGTTTACAGTGCACCATGCACTTTAAAGTACCATGCACTGTAATGATCCATTCTGTTCACGTTTTGCCAAAAAAATTGCAAACTTAAATAATTCTTTTGATTGTGTAAAGCTGCTTTGCGACAATGTCAATTGTTAAAAGCTCTATACAAATAAAATTTAATTGAACAAACAAATTTTCTTATGAAATTACAGTGTGCTAAATGTGTATCAATAATACACTTCCTTTTTTTGTCTGGTAGCTAATCCATGATAAATTGCAAAGCTAAATATTTAAATTATTTAATATAATTTAATAATTTATAAAATAAAAAGTCTGGTTAAGCAAATCGACCTACCTAAAATGACTACTAAATGAAATAAATGCCACAACTAGAAGTTGGCTGTTGTTAGTGCATACACAGGGTGTAAAGGGGAACAAAATAAGTACTAAAGATTCTCTTGTACAGTGGCGGCTGATGCAAAAATATTTTTTGGGGGGGGCGCAAACGAAATAAAAATTAAACTTTTAATAATCGCCTGTAAATAGCCATAAGAAGTGCTGGAAAAGCACAGAGTATAAGCTCGGCCGTGATCACTTGACTGCTGCTTAATTAGAAGATCAGGTCGATCTGGTCCAAGCTCTTTAACTTTTTTTTCTTTCTTCGTCCGATCACCTTGTGAAAGGGTATTTTAGCAAAGAAATTACAGAATTTTCTCTCATATGTATCTGGCTTCCACATCAATCACTATTCAATACATTGACTAACAATCTGCTGACAGTTAATAAGACTCGTTGAGAATGGTCCAATCACAGGAGCCCAAATATTTAAAAACAATATTGATTTCTAAGAACAAATGTGGGAGGGTTCGGGCGCACAGTGCTGCGCCCCAAGGATGATTTAAAAAAGATTCCAATTAGAGCTCAGCCTCAAATCACATGCTTTTCAAAAATTTACGTGCCTACACTCGTTTGTCTATGTAGGCAGCGCCCCATGTACACAAACACAAATTAATGTAATACAGTTTGGATTTTTATTTTATTGTATAAATTATATTAAGAAATACAGAAGAATATTGTGACTAAATGACTTTATTTCCTTATTAAAATAAATAATTATTATGTTAAATAAGTACATGTTAAAGTTGCATTCATCTCTTTCTTCTCTCCCTAACTTTAAGGAGGCGGTGCCCCAGTGCCCCTTATTGACCGTCACTGGTCTTGTTTACAGTAGGATAAACATTTACCACATGCAAGTTATCTTAGATTAAGTTGCTTAGGAACAGGTGAACTGTCTGAACACTTTAGAGTTCTAAAGTACACTGTAAACCCGAATGAGTTGGCAAAACTCAAATTTTTTGAGTAATAATGTTTTCAATTTTAAGTAAATAGAACTACCAGTTTTTGAGTTTGTTGTACTCATTCATATTAATCATTCTTTATTTGCATGAATGAGTAGCCTAACACATACTATTTAATAGTAATTATTATTTTTTTAGTTGTTGCAAATCAAAGAAATTGTTGTTGGTCTTTCGCCTGCTCCCTGCAATGGGTCACCACAGTGGACCATGCGGTCCGCACACAAGCTTGGCACAGATTTTTTCACCAGATGCCCTTCATGAAGCAGCTCTCCCATTTTATCAGGGCTTGGGACAGGCACTTCATTCAGTTGCTGAGAATCGAACCAGGGCCTTTCATGTGGTAGGCGAAACACCCACCACTGAGCCACTAGTGCCCTGTTACAAATCAAATAAGTAATTTTCTTTTTTTTTCTTCAGTTAAATCTGAAAGTACAAAATTTATTAATATTAATACTAAAACTAAAACTAATAGGAATTCAGGATTTATATTCAAACCTCGAAAACCGGAGTTGTAAACCTGACAATTTCAAAAACTAAACAATTTATGCTAGTAAAGTAGTCGGTTCAAATCAAAGATTGATATTTTCCAATTACAAGAAATCTTGCTTTCTAACCTCCTAAACAGTAGGTAGCAAAAAGTGGAGCTTACGTTTTCTCCCATATGTGTCTAAGCACATTCTATTCATAACTCTAGACAGCAGCAAACTGTCGACAATCAGATGACATAAATCAAAAACATCACCTTTAGTGTCCCCAGATTTGTGAAGATTATACTTACAGCATCATGCAAAGACAGACCAATCCACCATCTTGATCAAAACAATTCAATGTGGGTAGTTTACATGTGAATTGATGATGTCAGACACAAAATCGCTAGGCTGAAAGATTTTAAGTTGGTGGAACTTTAAGGAGACAGTTACTGTGG
>JAQMYK010000003.1:23725866-23736977 GCA_030014345.1 Clarias buthupogon
AGGGTGCTTGGGCCCGCTCATTGTTGCTTCCAACTATATTACTTATTATGTTATATTATAATTATATAACTATATTACATATTACTAAATAGAACTAAAATTCATTGTACTTTTATTGACAAAGCAAGACCCAGTGTCCATTACAAGGGACATGTTATAACTAATAAATAAATGACAGTTTTAAAAAAATAAATCTGTGAGACATGTTTCTGACATCTCACAGGCTTATGTTATATTAAAAATTTTTAAATATGAAAACTTTTTTCTTTCGGGTCTCAGGAGGATAACTATGTCTATGATGTCACGGCAAGCACCACTCACATTTTCTTCAGGAAATGTGCCTCTCTAGTTTTATTACTATTATACACTGCCAAAAAAAGGTCACCACCTCCATTAAACTTAGCAAACTGTTACAAGTGTTTTATTGGATAATTACTGCAGTGATTAATATGGTTCAGCTGGCAACAAAATTATTTAACCATAAATAAGCAGCTTCTCATTACTTAAACAACCATGTCAGAAGACATATCCTCTGGTTGTGGCATAGATGTTATTTCATTTCAGAAGGGTTAAGTGATTGTTCAGCATCAAGAAACAAATTAATGAGATTTCTGAACCATCATCTTTTAGGGAAAAAATGAGGCAGAAAAATCTCCTGAATGAACATGATAGGAGATCACTTAAATGCTTAGTGAAATCAAATAATAAGAAACAACCGTAGCTCACTGTTATGTTTAATAGTGAAAATGAAAGAGAATGAAAGGGATCGGGAATTAACGGCTGTGTAGCCTTAAAAAAACACATAAATAAGTTATATACTATACATGATAAGGCTAATTGAAAAAAAAACTGCTTCAATTTGCTAGGGACATAAAGAATGGACTGTGAAGCCTTGGAAAAAGGTCATGTGGTCTGATGAGTCCAGATTTACCCTGTTCCAGAGTGATGGGTCCATCAGGGTAAGAAGAGACATGGATGAAGTGATGCATCCATCATGCATAGTGCCTACCATGCAAGCCAGTGTTATTATCTGGGGTTGCTTCCACTGGGTCAGATCTAGGTCTTGCAATGTTATGTGCCCAAAGAATTAGGTCAGCTGACTACCTGAATGACCAGATTTTCTATGAAAATATTTTTTCTTCCCTGATGATCATATTTCAAGATGGCGATTTCAGGATTCACTAGGCTCAAAGAGTGGTTCAGCGAGCCTGAGATATAATTTTCCCACATGGATTGGTCACCACAGAGGCCAGAACTTAACTCTTTTGAGAATCTTTAGGATGTACTGGAGAAGGTTTTATGCAGTGGTCTGACTCTCCAATCATCAGTACAAGATCATGGAGAGAAAGCATTTTGACTCTGGATGGAAATAAATCGTGTGACATTGCATAAGCTTATCAATGCCATGGTTGTGATCAAAACAAAAGGCAGTTCAATAAAATATTACAATGTGCAATGTGTTTTTGGCCGGGCAGTGGATATTCAAGCAGACATGTCCTTATTAAGTTTTGAAAAAATGTGGGTTAATTATTATCCAGGGGCAATAGGGAAATATTCAGAATTCCAGAATGTGACAGCTATTAACTTATCACCGGATATAAATATCACACCTGAAGTCCTTTTTTTCTCAGTTCTGCAGTCATGGTAATGATTGTGGTGTTGATGTTCCTCAGTTTACTGGGACATGTTACAGCAATTAGACTGGATGGAAATGGATACACTGATATTCTAATAGCTATCAACCCAAATGTGGAAGAGAATGAAGAACTTTTAAATCAGACCAAGGTATTTATTCATATATGTTCTATATCAGCTTTGTAGTTAATTATATATCAATATATAATTAGGTATATAACAAATACCTCAGATGAGAAGATCTTATCTTATTGCTGTATTCTGTCATATCATATATTCACTCAGTTATGTAAAAATTTATTCATTTGCATTCAAAGTAACCATAACTTTAATTACTGGGGAAAAAATGCACTTAAACAGCTATACAGTCAGGACCATACATATTTATTGTTTTTTTAGCTGTTTACCAGAGTATGAATACAAGTAATTTGGGTTTGGAATGGTTTCATGTGCTTGCGCTGAGCAAATGAAGCCTCATACAACTTCCATTGTACAGAAAAGCTGCAGTGTCAGGAGAGGAAACATTGAGCAAGCGTTTTTTCTGCAGAAAATTAAATGATGTTTTGAACCTTTTTTTTTCTTTCCCCCAGTTATTCAACAGTCTTATCATCAATAAAACACAAAGGAAGTAGTTCCATTGCATTTTCAAGGCATACTTTGGATCATGAGCAGTCCCTTCCCGTTTCCATACTTTTCTGTTACCACATGATCCATAATCAAAACATTTACATTTTGTCTGGCAATCATGGCAATTCTGCTATCTGTGCTGTATGATGAATGACCAGCAGTGTTGTGTGTGTGCACTCACACCAGTGTGATTAGCTGTTGAGCATGTATAATAAAACCAGAGTGATTGAATAATTGTTTAAAGGGTGTCTGTTTATAGGCGGAGGTGGCATGATGGATTAGTGGTTAGCACTGTCGTTTTGCACCTCCAGGTTCCGGGTTCGATTCCCGCCTCGAGTCTGTGTGCATGGAGTTTGCATGTTCTCCCTGTGTTTGGTGGGTTTTCTCCAGGTACTCCGGTTTCCTCCGACAGTCCAAAGGCATGCAGATTAGGCTAATTGGTGCTCCCAAATTGCCGCCAGTGTGTAAATGAGCATGTGAGTGTGGGTATAGGTATTGGCCCTGTGATGGATCGGCCTGGTGCACCACTTGGTACCTTAAGTCTTTGGAATAGGCTCCAGGCCCCCCATCATACATTAGGGCTGACGTCAAATGCAAGTACTGTGTATAAGTGTATAATGTAAAATGTTATTTTTTTAAAATCATTTTTGGAAATTCAAATTGGTCTCCAGTGTGTGTAGGCTGACCAAGTATAAGACAAAACACTACCTCCTTTTGGTCCCTTTTCTATGTGGGCCAATAGTACACACTATTCAAATGTCCCACCTGGTATGAAAAAGAGGGAACTTGCATGATCCTCAAGCTCCACTCCTGGACAATGTTTTCAGGGAAAATGCACTTCCACAAAGAAAAATGCACTTCTACAAAGATCTTTATCATGGGGCGCACCACAGGAAAGACATGAGGACAGGAAAAGGGTAGTTTGGTTTTGAAAATAGGGAAAGGAGGGGAATTTAAAGAGGGAGGAAGGAAAAAAGGGAGAGGGGGGAAAGATATGTCAACAAGAAGGTTGTGCACATGCAGGTCGGAAGCAGCGGCCAGCTGGCATGTTGGCACTCAGCTGGCAGGCAATGGCAGTGGCAGAGTGGCGGAATGAAATCTTATAGACAGTGGCTCTTGCAGAACAGGCATGGCCAGCCGGCCTCTGTTGAGGCTGCAGGCGGAAGTCAAAACGTGACTCGATTCTCCAGTGGCTTCTGTGGCAATCCCAACTGGAGCAAGCCAGAGGTCGTTAGATGATTATCTCTCATCAGATGTGTCAGATTTAGTGGCCCCACCCCTTCACACACCTGCTGAAGGGGAGGTTGCCTACCAAGTGAACTCTCTAGAGTGAACGAGAGGACCTGCAACAGGGCTGTTTTAGGTTATTTTCATTTAAAGCCATAGACACTGAAAATTTTTTGAAACAGGGTTGAAAAGGAGAAACTTTTTTTTCACCTTGATAAATATTTTAAAGTTTTTTGGACTGCCTATCGTTCTACTCCACAAAGGAAATCTGTTATTGTTTGTTTTATTGTTTATGTTTAGGATATCTGCTTAACTTAAACACTGTGTTTCTATTCAGTTAAATTAAATTTATCTCTACAGGAAATGATTACCAGTGGATCAGAATATCTGTTTGAAGCTTTAGACCATAAAGTGTACTTCAAGGAGGTGAACATACTAGTACCAAAAACCTGGACACGGGGAAAGTATGCGATAGCTCGAACAGAAACCTATGAAAAAGTACAGTATTATTCAGTTTTGTTTAAATATGTATAATTGTTTAACCCTTGTATGGTGTATATTTTTGTTACTCAGTCAGTGGTCTGATGGACCTGCTGCATTTTGTAGTTTTTAATTCAACTCAATCTTGTGTTCAACACAATTTTATGTTAAAATACTCAACCGATGTTTACTTACTTCATCTTAATTATAAGCAATATTCACGGGATATATGGTTAATATTTGCCCTTTATCTTTGTTAGATCACATTTATGAATTAAACTACTTGTTATTTTAATAGTTTTTTTATAAGATGTAGTAAAAAAAGATAAATTATCAATATGAAAAAAATCAACAGATTTACAAATCAAGCAAATATTGATTTTCATTTATATGAACGTAATTAGAAGTTTAACCCTTTCACATCATTTTACACAAGACGAGCTGAACCATGTCAGTCTAGCCAACACATCAGCCCCACTGAACATGTTTTTTTTTTTTATACCAGTTTATACAACACACGAGGGGCAGAGTTTTACTCTGTGCATTTACATAGTGCTTCTCTGTCCATTTGGATCCACACACTTCACAACACTTCTTTTTGTTGTTGCTGGCCGCAACCTAGGACAACAGGCCCAGAGTTGTAAATTAGAGGGAGCCTGTGCACCCACTTGTCCCACACCATCCTGATGGCAGCTAGATTGTCTCTCTGTCATCTCATTTATCAAAGTGGATAATCCTGGAAATTTTTGGAAAGTTTTCCAGGGACATTGTTGCATGGAAATGTTCTCTGTCAGTTTCTGCATTCTACAGGATTCTGTGGATTCCCCCTTGGACCTGAAAACTCCAGCAAGGATAAGAATCCCAAAGTAGGCATGTGAATGGGTTTGGTTCATCTCTTTTCCTCTCGTTCCAAAAAACAGATCTTCCTTTCAAATTATTGCAATCCAGAATAATTTTCTGAATTGAATCTGGGACGAAAAGCTCAAAAGGAGACTTGATGTCCTGCAACTGCCATGCCTGTTCGCCCTGGTTGAATTCTTATCATATTGCCAGCCATGACGGCTGTTTTTTACATACATATTTTTTCACTTGCCAGCTGCTCACAGACTTCTGTTTCTGGACCTGGCTGCTGACGGGCTGGTTCTGTGGCTCATCTTCCTTTAGTCGATGCCCAGTCTCAACCTTTTCTTTAAAGTCACTGTCAGAGAGTGAATTTTCTTCCTCTACATCATCATCAAAAGCATCTCTCTCTTCCAAATTCAATTGCAATATCTTCTGAACAGAGAATCTTTTGACCATCTTGGTAAGTTGTGATAATGAACCACAAAGCTATATTTATCCAGTTCCCAATTTGGGATATAAAAAATACGATAGAATAGGAGCAAATAAAGATTGCTTCCCACAAGACAGATGGTTAAAGTGTGCGGGAAAGTGAAAGAAGACAGGTGTTGGTGGTTGAATTTTGCCCCAATGTTGTATGACAATGTTTGCAACCTTGTGTGGGACGACAGGGCCAAAACACAAAACTCACACTCTCTCACACACACACACATTGACACATACTTACGTACCGCTGTCCCAGAGAGGAGGATGACAGAGTGAAGGTACACAGGACCTACAATTTTCACACTTTCACAGCCCCGGGTCCAGTAGACCTGAACATCCTCTATGTAACATAAATGTGTAGAGGGGTGTACAGGGTGTGGTCATTGCAAATGTTTATATGATTTATGCTGATATATGCTTTTCACAAAAAATGAGCCAAGGCCAATGAGTCTGGGTTCAAATTGTTGAATTGTATCATTTTTCTTTAGATAAAACATGAAATGGGTCCCACAGACCCGAACACCACGCAAGGGTTAAATATTGTAATGTGGCTACATGTATGAACATACAATGTAAACATCCTTTACATTTTTTAGAGCAAAATAATAATTAACAATCCACATGCTTCACTTGGTGATGAGCCGTACACTCGGCAAAATGAAGGTTGTGGTGTTGAGGCTGAATTCATTCATTTCACACCAAACTTCTTGCTAAACGACAATCTTATTAAGGCATATGGACCCAGAGGTAAGAGCTAATCTGCATTAATAGACATACCCACACCTTTATGGCAGAGTATTATCATTTTTAAAGTGTAACTTCATTCATAACTGTGATTAAGTATTGCACTGACTAATGAGGCTGATTTAGATTTACCTTTCTCTATTTTCCTTCAGGAAGGGTGTTTGTGCATGAATGGGCTCACCTTAGATGGGGGGTATTTGATGAATATGATAAGAAAAAGCCATTCTATAAATCTGGTAGTCAGATTCTACCAAAAAGGTTTTTTAAATCACTTTTCCTATACATTGTCATAAATTATTGAATGTAAATATGCTGTATACAAACATCTGTCAATAATATGTTACAGTTCTTTTTCACACAACTGTTTTATTTTTATTTTTTCAGGTGTACGGATAAGATTTCTGGCGAGTGGTATGAAATTATCGATGGAATTAATAAACCCTGTCAGAATGGTCAAGATGGCCTACCCACATCCAGCTGTCAATTCTTTCCAGATAAAGATCAAAATACAAATGCCTCAATAATGTTCATGCAAAGTATAGATTCTGTGAGTTTAGTAGTTAAATATTTTCAAATTCATAATGTCAAAAGATAAGATGATTGTGGTAGGTAGTCATTACTTAATATAGTGAGGAATGACCTTCTTTTTGCTTGGTGTCTTCATTAAAAGCACTGTAATGTTTTTTGCAGGTAAGGGCATTTTGTCAAGAAGAGGATCATAACATCAATATCCTTAATGAGCAGAATAAAAAGTGTGGAAAAGCAACACGTACAGTAATCTTTCAGGACTCAGTAGATGCAATCTCCCTTCACAATCTAAATCCTCTTCAATCCGCACCACCTCCAAAAATCAACATTATAAGGAGAGGAACTCGGGTCGTCTGTCTCGTCCTTGATATCTCAGGAAGCATGAGTGTATGTTAAATTTAATAAAGATTTTTATATTATTTAAGAAAAAATAATAATAATACGAACCCAATGTTAAGAATTACTACTTTCATGCTTTACCCTTGTTTTTTATTTTATTTTATTCATTGGCTTTCTTTGCCGCCATACTAATAGACTTATTTAAAACACAAATAGTGTTGCTGCGCTTTACTTTACAAACCATGTGCGAATCCTTGAGCATGGCATATCATACATTACTAATATAAAGCCTTACATTGCTGAATTTATATTCCCAGTTATATCTCTCACATAAATCACTGCAAAATTAAAAATATCGCTTTTGTTAAACATAAAATGCTAATCCATGGTCATGTGTATGTGGGGTGTAGACACTTTTCATTTAGAATTATATCCAATTAATAAAATTGAGCCCTTTTTGGTTAATTTGATGTGTTGTGCAACAAAGTTAAAAGATAATCTGATAAAGCACTCACATGATACATTTATAGCTTACTTTAAATGTGTTCATAGTTTTATACATAAAAATTACAACTTTCAAATAAATAAAAATGAATATGCATGGAATGAAGGTGTGAAATCACATTTATTAAGTAGATTTCAATTGCATACTCATAAGCGTGCATTAAAACATTTATAGCCCCACCTTTTGAATTTAGAGATGAACTATAGATTTTTCAAGGTTGATTTTTTAATGATATTTAAATTCCAAATTAATGTAGCATATCTTCCTGTGGGCCGATTGCAATGAAACAAAGCGTATATGTTCCCTCAAATTCGACCAAATGCACCTGTGAAAACCCCATTGAAATTCGCTCAGTAGTTTTTATACATGCACAAACAAACAGACAAACAGGCAGACAAAAAATCTTGATGTGTTCTATTGCCCAGCTTACGTCTCCCCAAATTTTTTTTTCCGCAAATATCTTCAATTTACAGATACACCAACTTTACAGTTTTGTTATATGTATAGATAGAAAATGGTTAATGTTTTATTGTTTATTGCCTTTAAAGGGTGGAAGAATAGAACTACAACAGCAAGCTGCTGCACTTTTCATAAGCCAAATCATAAATGAAAAAGAGTATGTGGGTCTTGTGACTTTTAGTTCCGCAGCTCAAATATTAAGCCCACTGACTTTAATCAATGAGACTACAAGAGAAAGTCTAATTAACATGCTGCCAAAAACAGCAGGTGGGGGTACACAAATCTGTGATGGACTAAGAAAAGGATTAGAGGTAAGACTTTGGAAAACTCCTATTGTTCTCTCATGCATTGACTTAGTCACATTTGATTAAAACATTGTCAGTGGTGATTGCTAACAATGTCTTTTTAATTTCAGGCTCTTCAAGGAGATGATGGCAAAACAATAGGAGATGAAATAATTTTTCTGACAGATGGGGAAGCAGGTGATATTGTTGAGGCATGTTTAGACGAAGCTGTACAAAGTGGTGCAGTTATTAACACAATAGCACTTGGTCCAATTGCAGACATTGCACTGAGAATCATGGCAAATCAAACAGGTATGATTTTACAAGTTACATGTAACAGACAACATTTCAACATTGTCAGGGTGTTTTAGCATTTCACAGTTTGCAGTTTTAAATCCAGTGCACAGTACTGACCAAGCTTGATTATAAGCACTGTACCACATTTGCTGTATTACATTTTAAAACGTCTGATTTTGATTATCATTTAATTAGATGGAAAGTTTATCATAGCCAGTGAGACTATACTTTCCAACCAGCTTATAGATGCATTTTCCTCAATGACAATGTTTGATGGAAATCCCATCACACAACCCATTCAGGTTAGTAAGATACAGTACACACACAGTGAAAAATTTGGGTTTCTTAAGTCTGTGTATTCAAATAATAATTTTTTACTCTTTTCCAAACAGCTTGAAAGTACTGGAAAGAATGTTGAAATTTGGTTCAATGGAACAGTTCCCATTGACTGGACTGTAGGGAACCACACCACCTTTACATTAATTTATGAAATAAATGCACCCATTGTTTATATAAAGTCACCAAGTGGTTTGGTTTATGAGAAGAGAAACACCACTGACACTGTAAACACAATCACTTTATCTATTCCAGGAACTGCAGAGGTAATTTTGATAAAGTATTTTGTACTAAGTTTAAACTAAGAGAAAACAGGTGATGAATAATGCACACCATTTTCATTACCTATTTTGCAGTCAGGAAGTTGGGAATACAGTTTCCTCAATCAAAACACACGTGCTCAGCAAATGAGTTTAACAGTAATGAGTCGTGCAGCTCGTGAAGATGTTTACCCAGTCATGGTTACGGCTAGAATGAACCAGAAATCCAGTGACGGCACCAAACCCATGGTGGTGTTGGCTGAGGTCAGTCAGAATTACATTCCTGTGCTTGGATCTGAGGTTTGGGCAACCCTGGAGTCAGATACTGGAAGCTCAGAAAATCTGGAGCTGTTTGATAATGGAGCAGGTACCAGTCTCAAATGTCTATTTGCAGGAATCATAATTCCTCAGCAAATGATTAAATTAAACACAACCTTCACAAAATAACATACTGTACTTTCCTTTCTGGCTTTTACTTTTACAGGAGCAGATGCTTTCAAAGGCGATGGTGTCTATTCCAGATATTTTACAAAATTAAAACGTGGACGATACAATCTAAAAGTGAGAGTGAACAATCAATATGGAGGAGTCCAGTTTTCCTTTGACAGATACAGTAGTGCTCTATATGTCCCTGGATTTATTGTTGATGGTAAGTATCATCTACTATTACTCACTGAGTCAGAGCTGTCTACTATTACTGTATGCCTAATAGTATCTACCAATTAGACAAATTCTCTAATACCTGATAACACATAACTCATCAGAAGGAAGTCTGATTTCTTTAAAAACAGGGTACTAAATTTTAACTCAACATTTCTTTTTTAATAAACAGGGTAAAAATAAAATAAAAACATTACTGCATGTATTTTTTTTCCTTCAAATTACTGCATGTCTGCACCTCACAAGGGTGAGGTCTTGTAAAATCATCATGCATTCACATTCTGAATGCATTCAGTGAATGACAAATAAACTGCCTCATTAGTTTATGAATCAAGACTTTATGCATCAAGTTCATATTGATGCTGTGTTTATATTCTAAATAAATAAAATAAATTAAAAAGTTGTATTTTCCAATAAGTATTTTTCAAACTGGACATTTCTGTTGTCATCCAATTTGTACATTGACTGAACTATATACTATATTTAAATAGTCTATTTGCCTCTAACTTGCTGTAATGAATAAAAACTTGTTTATTAAACATAAAACTTGTTAAACACTTTCCTATGTTTAAAAATAAATAAATAAATAAATAAATAAATAAATACTTCTACTACTACTACTACTTATAATAATAATAATAGTCCATACATAGTGAAGTCATGTGTGTTCACTAGTGTAAAATCTTAAACAGTGGTAAATTTACAACTTAAACAGGTCTAAACTCTCTCTCTCTCTCTCTCTCTCTCTCTCTCTCTCTCTCTCTCTCTGTTGATCTAAATCACTACTAATCTCTATTATCTACCAATGACTTAGGGCTTGACACTGCATTTTTTTTTACAGAGAGTTCACTTGCCTTTATGAACAGAATTTATTTGAGTCTTTATATAGTTATATAATTTATATAACTTGAAATTAATAACTAAACAACTGACTAATTAAATAATTCTAAATATAGCACTAATTTGCATTCCCTGTTCAGGTGTAGTGGAATTAAACCCTCCTAAGCCCCCAGTGAATGTGCAGCCAGTAGACGTAGGCAACTTCACCAGAACAGTAACTGGGGAGAGTTTTGTGGTGGAAGCAGATGCAGTTTCAAACTTCCCTCCAAACAAGATCACAGATCTAATTGCTGAAATCCAGGGGGACACCGTGTTGCTCAACTGGACGGCTCCTGGTGAGGATTTTGATCAGGGAACAGGTGAGTCTTGTGCAGGCTTACACCGGTAGAGAACAAAATTTTTAATACTGAACACATTTCGTAGAACTACACAAATATCTTAAAAATAGTGAATAGGACAATAAGAGGAAATAGTTATGCATGTCTGTCTTGTGTCATGTATATATATATATATATATATATATATATATATATATATACATTCAATGCCTGTTGAACATCTGGT
>JAQMYK010000003.1:23925244-23938140 GCA_030014345.1 Clarias buthupogon
AAACCCATTAAATAAAGAAAAGAAAAGTGAACTCCTGCATCTGTGTCCGCTCCTTCCACCAGTAGAACATGACAACATGGAGTTGCACTACATCCTCGTTGGACAAGTCTGCATATTGACAGGGGTGGAACACCTGGTGCTCTGGTGTAGACAGATTAACCCTAACCCTAACCCTAGCTCAACACTCTGGAGATGACCGTGAACTTCAGGAGACAGCCTTTAACTCAGCCTTTAACACAGAAGTTCAACCACAGGAGCTGCTGAAACAGTTTTATACTGCACTGAGTCTGTCCTGTGCTCATCCATCACTATCTGGTTTGGAGCAGCCACAAAACATGACAGGCACAGACTGCAGAAAACAGTAAAAACTGCAGAAAAAAATCATTGGAGCACACCTGCCCCCTTTCCATGTCTTGTACTCTACAAGAACGATGAAACAGGTAGGAAAAATCTCTACAGACCCCTCACACCCAGGACACAAAATTTTTCACCTCCTCCCTTCTGGCAGGCGCTACAAAACTCTCAGGCACAGGAAAGGTTTGTTCCTGCAAGTAATCACCCTCATAAACAGTTGATCTAGACTATATGCAATCTGCTGTTAAAAGCACCAACAATGTTTTTTTTCCAAATAAATTCTTACAACCATCTTATACAGTATGTGCACAAATTGAAAAAGCACCATCATGCCTCCAACAAACTCATACACATTACATTAGTACTACTTGCTATTTTGCACTATTTACGCACACAGCTACTTGCTCTATCTTGCAATCACTTTATGCACACTTTATTGTGTATCCCTGCACATATTGGACCAGTGTCAAATTCTAGACTTTCGGTTTCAGTTTGTATAAACAGTATTTATGTCCTCTTTCTGGAAGTAAACCCCCAGTATCCAGTAAATGTGCAGACAGAGAGCATTGACAGGTTTGCCAGAGGAGTAACTGGGGACAGTTTAGTTGTGGAAACAGATGTCCCTTCAAACTTTATTCCAAGCAAGATTACAGATCTGACTGTGAAAAAAAAAATCCAGCACCTTCCTTAACTTTCAAATAAATACATACTTAAAAAAAGGTTCACCTTAATAATGATTGTCACATTGTTACTTCAAACATGTTTATATACAGTCAATATAGGGGCAGGGGTAGTAAGATAGTCTACTGTTACGGTTTCCTATTCAGTTGTGACTCTCACTCTTGATGTCTAGGGGAAACAGGAAGCCGACATAATAAAAATAAAAAAAAATTTTAAGGAATGTAAATGTAATAAAGGCTGTAACTGTTTGCTAGTAGGGGAGCGAACTGTGCAAACTCAAGACTTGCGATAAGCGTTAGCAAATAATGTACAACAATACACCCAATTGCTCCATGTAGACCCTTCAGCATACTAACCTTGACTCAACACCATGAATTGGAGATAAGTCCAACAACTTGTACTTGGTGAAGAAATAGCAGTCAACACATAGTGCAGTTGAATAAAAACAACCAGACGTATAATGAGTCACCATAAACAATATGAAAGAAAGAAAGAATCCCAATCCCAGGACCTAAAAGATATAAGAACCAAGAACATCAAAAGAGACATCCCAAAACACTACAGGACGTAACAGGATTGTGATCAGGGAACAAGCAAGTATTAAATGTACAGTCAACACTTGTATTGCGTGCATAATTCATTTCGGAAGTGTGCTTGTATATCAAAACAATTGTACTGTATATCAAAGTGAATTTCCCCATAAGAAATAATGGAAAGCACAACAAAAGCAGCTTTCTACAAAGGAAACTATAATTTTAAATAAATAAGTAACAAAACCAACACACATCAAAGTATCTATGACTATTAAGGCTGAACTTAACTCCAATTACGTAAATTTATATTTTATGTATTTATATTGCAGACCCAATGATTTTAATGAGCAATTTCTTTAAAGTTCTAGAGGAAAATGATTAATTTCTTAACGTCAACATAGCACTGGTTCTGAACCCTGGTCCTGAACCCTGGTCCCCCCTGTCATGCACATTGTAATGTTTTCTCTGCTCTACCGTAGCCGCTTAGAAAAGAATGTTGAATTACCTGATTAGTTAAATCAGATGTGTTGGGATCTGAGAAAATATTAAATGTGCAGGATAGGGTGTCCTCCATGACCAGGGTTGGAAAACACTGAATTAAAGCAATGTGAACTTGTTTGAGGGGTTATTTTTTGTCAGGGGCATTTTATTTCAACATTACTGTATACAGTATGCAGTACCAGTCAGATGGCCCCTTTTCCCAAGCAACACAAATCAAAACCACTAATGGGAGCCTGCCTCTTGGTGATTGTTTTATTCAATATCTTTAGGGATTTCAATATATTCAGAGTTTTCATTTAATATATGTCAATCTATATATTCAGAATTTTTAAAGAATATATTTAGTTTTCATTCAACATATTCAGAATTTTCCAATAATATATTCAGGTTTCATTCAATATATTCAGAATTTTCAAACAATGTACAGTATCATCACAGCAGCAAAGAGCAAAAGCTTCTGTTATGTGTTTCATGGAAACATGACTGTACGAAAACATCAGACTCTACTGTGAGTTTAACCAGCTTTCAGTTAGCATAAGTACAGTACAGAGGGTAAGTAATGAAAATACTGTAGGGAGATGGACACAGGAAGCTAAACAGTTGCATTGAGGATGCATTGAGTTTACGAATTGGAATTTGTTATGTAATGCTCATGAGGAAGATATCAACAGCCTTAGCGACTGTATAATTCCAAATAATAAACTTTGGGTGACGAAGGACCTGAAGGCATCATGAACAGAAAAATTGCTGCGTTCAGGAGTGGTGACAAGGAGGAGATTAAAAAAAAAAGGCACAGGCAGAGCTGAGATTTTTAAAAAAAAATTAAGGAGGGTAAAGACTGTTGCAAAAGAAGGCTTGAGAGTAAACTTAGGCAAAAAAGTGAGGTAGGGTGGAATGAGAACCATCACTGGAATGAGACCGTGGAAAAACTGCTGACCAGGTGATAAAGAATGGCCTACTGGAGGCCAATGAGGTAAATCATTTATCAGCACATATTTAACCTGAGCAAATTTACTGTAAGTCTGAACATCATGAGTGTCCCTGTTCTCTGGAAAAAGCCATGCCTGGTTTCTGTGACCAAAAATAAGCAACCATGCACACACAGTGACTACAGACCAGTGGCCTTGACCTCACATGTCAAGAAGTCAAAGGAGAGGCTCGTCTGGAAGCACTTCCATTAAATAGATGAACACATTTCTATTATCTATTCTTATAAGACTTAAAATCTGTGGAACAGCATGGCAATGGTTTGCTTCTTAACTAGAAGATAGATCGTATGAGGTGACATGGAGGGTATCCACATCTGCCCCCACGCAGACTGGTGTAGTCTACTGGTGTCCCACAGGGCTCAGTACTTGGTCCTTTCCTGTTCTCCCTCTATACCTGCTCTCTTGGTAAGGTCATATCATTGCATGAATTTTCATACCATTGCTATGCAGATGACACACAACTTATTCTCTCCTTTCCTACATCAGACACTCAGGTTATTTAAACAATTTATGTAATCCGTGAGCCAGACAGCAGTGATTCCGTTAGTGTGTGTGTGAGACAGTCCTACAAGCCCCGCCCCAGCCCCGATAACCCTGTTAACCCTCTCTTATTCCTGCAGTTAGTAGTTAATAGATTATGGGCAAAACTTAGAGTTGAGTGATGATGGTAGAATAATTATAAAGGTCTTGACTAAAACAACATGCATGAGGAATTACAAAGGAGTTTTAATTTTCTGCAATGGAAAAGTACTATAACTATTTATTTTTATCAGAAGGCAACGCTGTAATGTAACTGATTACTTTTTAATAACAGTAATTTTTTAATGCAATTAGCTACTTTAAAAACTAACGTCCCCCAAAACTGCACACCATGCACTGCACCATATTCCTTCCAATACCCCAGCACTGATCGCCTCGTTCCACCATCTCTCAGGGATCGTTTTTTTAACCTTTCATGTGCTTTCAACACCCTAAGACTGGACCTATTCAGCAATAAGCTACTGGAGATTCAGGTGAATACTACACCGATGACCTGGATAACCAACTACCTCACAGGTGGACCACAAAGTGTGAAGCTGCTGAATACAGTGTCAGACACCATAGTGAGCAGCACAGGTGTCCTTCAGGGGACTGCCTTGTCTCCCTTTGTTTTCATAACCTATATGTCTGACTTCAGATACTGCTCACAGTCCTGCCACCTGCAGAAGTTTTCAGATGACTCTGCCATTGTAGGCTCTATCAATAATGGGCAGGAGGGAGTGTGTAGGAGCGTGGTGGACAATGAACAAAACTACCTGCAACAAAAAAGTAGTTTGAACAAAACTACCTGCAACTCAATGTTTTAAAGACAAAATAACTGGTGTAGGACACTCCACTGATCCAAAACCTCCACTGATCCGATGAACAACATGGGGACTGGGGTGGAGATTGTCGAAGATAGATAAGTTTCTAGGTGTACACATAGACAATAAGCTAGACTAGTCCAAAAACACAGATACGCTGTATAAGAAAGGTCAAAGCCACCTGTATTTTCTCAGGAGACTCAGATCTTTCAATCTCTGCAGAACTATGCTGCAGATGTTTTATGACTCAGTGGTTAGCAGTGCCATTTTCTATGCTGTAGTGTGTTGGGGTAGCAGGGTAAAGACAACTGATGCCAACAGACACAACAAACTTATTAAGAAAGCTGGGTCTGTCATTGGAGTAGAGCTGAAGTCTCTGACGGAGTTGCCCAAGAGAAGAATGCTGAAGAACTTCTCAGGATTCTATACAATATGTCCCATCCACTGCATGCCACACTGGTGTCTTTCTACATCAGAATTAGTTTTCTGCTACTTTATTGCTACCATTGCTGCACTCTAGCACCCCGAAAGACACAGGCGAGAAGCGGACACACTGAGACTCCAGAATCCGCTGCTCACCTGCGCCGTCGGCCGCCACGCACGACACAGGACGACCCCACACCTTCCCCCCTCCACCCTTCTGATCGAGGAGGCTGCGTCTTCTGCACTGCTTCACCTCCCTCAACCCAGAGGACCCCCAGAACCTAAGAGCACTGTGTGTGTGGATGTGTTTGTGAGTAAGCGAGAGCAAATTTATTCCACTTTTCCTTTTTTTTCCCCTCTTTTTCCGAGTCAGTTTGAAAAGAAGAAAGAAAGAAATAAAAGAGCACATTTTTTCCTGAATATTCGTGTCTTCTGTCGTCTGTGTTCTCCTGCCCTGAGTCGGTCCTGCGACACAAATATTGTAAGTAAACAACAAAAACCCACGCTTAGAAAAGCATTTTTATGTACACTATAAAAATAATTCTGCATCTGTTTTTAGATGTGCCAGCTGCCACTGTTCCCATACTGTACTGTACATGTCAGAGTAAATCGTTCAGTGACAAGCCTGTAAATTTCCATGTAAAACAGGTACATCTGTATGAATAAACTGTATGAAACAGGGGCTCTGCTAAAAGGTGCATCAGTCACTTTACCCCAAATAAAAGGTCTTCCAGAGTGTTATAATATAGTTGTAACATAACAGATATACAAACCGAACAATTGCCCAATACAAATCTTATAATGGCCACATGGCATTAAACATTCCCCATCTTAATATTTGAACATTATGCTGGAGAAACTCCCAGGGGAAGACATTGCTTTGTGTATTTAACATCAAACACAAGAAAACCTTTAAAACAAACATCAACAGCCTCCACTAAAGAGTCTGGAACACAGAGTACCGGATGCCTCACACAGCCGTGATACTATAACCGTATTATACCAAAGAATGCCAGTTAGGAATACCCTAAATAAAATACATCTGCTGTTTTAACCACTACAGAGACATCACAGCCAGCGGTAGTTTTCAGAAGTTCATTCACACATGAGGCTGCATTGGGTGCCTGGAGATTGCCTGGAGCTCAAATCTCTGAATTATATATTTTTTTAAATAGATGCTATCTTTAATAACCGATGGAGGTTTTAAGCTGTACAAACATGCATTCTCACCTAAACAACTCTTAAAACTACACTTTGTGACACAATAACAGCAATATTTCAAATATTTTGCAGACCAAAGAATAAAGAATAAATCAGTTGTTGGGTCAAAGTAACTCAACCAGGTGGTCATCTGTAAATGACTCACTACATCTCATTTGACCCAGCATGAGCCAAACCAACAATGTGTTTAAAGTACCCAAAATAACCCAGAATTTTGACCCAGTATTAACAACCCAATTATTATTTACTTATATTTATACATATTTTAATCTTTTAATATATTGAATAAATCTTAGAGAAATTTGTTTCAGATTAAGACATTGCATTTCAAGGTTACAACGTGTTTTCCTCTGACTACCTAAGGAAAGGTGAAGTTGTGGCAATTTATACTGTATAAAAAAAAAGTCCACCTTATTATCAATGTCACTCACTAAACAATTTGAAATATTTGCTTTGAAACTGGATCTCCTTAAAGGTTAATAAGTTGTTATAGGTTGTTATAGACATCCTTCTATAAGCAGTAGGGCCCTGCTATTTTTCAAATAAATATTTATCAAACTTAAATTCTAATGAGATACTTCTAATTGGTTGTTTTAATTTAGATTGGCCTGTGTAAGGTTGGGGCAAACTACAGATCCACAGACACACAGACACGAGGTCTTATGGAAAAAGAGAAATTTTATTGAGAAAGGATGGAAAAGAAGTGGTTTTGGGGAGATAGGGAGGAAATTAGGGGAGGAAGAGGTCTGCCACTTGGCTGGCGAGCAAAAGCAGCAGCAGAGTGGCTAAAGGGGTTGTTTGAGACAGCGGTACTCATAGATTCCTTGACAGCACCTTCTACAGTTGCGGCCAGCCGGCCCTGCCAGACCCATTTTCGGCGTGGCCTCAGGCTTGAGTCAAGCATGACAGTCCACCATCTCCGCACCTTTTCTGACTGGGAACGGGAGCAATACGTAGATGCAGCGGCCTTATCCCTTTGGGAGGGTATATTGTGATGGCTGGCTCTCAGCAAGAGTGGAAGTGCTTGGGCAGTGTGGTTCTTCAGCACTTTTGGCAGGCAGTTAGACAGTGAGCGATGATGTCAGCAGAGTGACGGAGTGGACTTATGCAGACAGCGCTCTCGCATGCTCCTCAATGGTGCGCTTTGCAGCCCTTTTTTGGCCCGGCCACAGGTGGAGTCCTGTGCCTTTTCATGTGACCTTCTGATGTATTGGTGGCTCTCCTGACTGGGAGCGGAGGCCTTCCAAGCAAAACTGAATGCACCGGTACAACTCATGCTCATGATAGTGAGCCCTTTGGAGTGAACAAGTGACGGAAAAATATTTTGGCACACACACATAACTGATGCTTCTGTGACACCTGTAATCAATATTATTATTATTATACTATTATTATTATTACTCAAGGGTGAGGAGCATCCGTTAAACAATGTGCCAGGTAGCTCATAGACGAACTCTTTCACCCTCATTCATTCACCATAATGAGTATCCTGACAGGAAACATCACAACCTGGTTTGGGAAAATTACCATGCTCTACAGTGAGTGGTACAATCAGCCGAGAGCATCATCTGCACTGAGCTCCCTGACCAGCAACTAATCTAAAGCAAGCAGTGCTGGACTGTAAAGATAGTGAAGGACCACTGCCACCCCAACAATGGACTCTGTGCTTCTGCTCCCTAAAGTTCTTCCTGCAGGCTGTTCCGGCTCTCAACAACACAATATGATAAAAAGTTAAATTGACATTATCTCTGAGCAATGGGTTCAGCAGGGTATGAAATAAAATCACTGTCAAAAATAAATGTGCGTAATAATTGTGCGTAATTCACACCCACGTAGCGTGTTACACCACTGTCAAAATAACTCATCAAGGCCACATCCACAGGCATTACTATCCGAGGGAAGAGAAATTTATTCTGCGCATGCGTTCCACGACCATTTTTACCCACTGGTGCCAAAATGGCAGATCAGCAGCCAAGTGCTCTCTCATCGTCTCAGGTAACTTGTTTTTTTCTCTTGTTTAAGAGAAGTAAAATTACAGAGATGTTTTAACTATAGTAGGTACGATTTAATGGTGGCGGGCGCAGTTCTTCACACGCTATGACAATCACACCAGCAGAGTGGAAACTCAGACAGCACCACCACCCATAGAGAAGCCGGTACTCGTCTTTGAATGTCATCAGGTGAGATCCACTTTAAGAAGATTAATATCAACAAAGCAGCAGGACCAGACAGGGTGCCAGGCCACACACTAAAAGATTCTGATATGCATATAAGAATATTTACAGTACTTGAAAATATAGATTTTTTTTTGTTTATTGTTTTTGAAATATTCACAAATCACAACATTCGCATAGTTAACACTATCAGATAGCCCACTAACAGAAAATGAAATTAATTTTAAGACAATTTAAACTGAGGCATTCCCATGTCTTTGAATGTCATCAGGCGATTAATAGATTAATAAAAGATTAATATCAACAAAGCAGCAGGACCAGACAGGGTGCCAGGACCTAGTCACATGACACTGAAGTGATGTGCCAACCAACTAGCGGAGGTGTTTACCAACATCTTAAACCTGTCCCTGCAGCAGGCTGTAGTCCCTACATGCCTCAAATCCACAACTATTGTTCCCATGCATAAAAATCAAACAGTAAGATTTCAGAAAGACTTTCGCCCAGTTGCTCTAACACTAATTATTATGAAGTGCTTTGAGAGGCTTGTCCTTTCCCACATCAAAGCCAACATCCCCACTGATCTGAACAGCCACCAATTTGCCTGTCTCATCTGGAGCATCCCAAAACATATGTTAGGATGTTATTTGTAGTCTTTAGGTCTGCATTTAATACAATAGTGCCCCACAAACGTGTGGATAAGCTGAGCAACCTGGAACTAACCACCACACTCTGTTCAAGGATCCTGGACTTTCTCTTTAACAGACCACAGAATGTGAGGGTGGGCATTCACACATCCATTTTTACCCTGAATACAGGAGCACAGCAGGGCTGTGTCCTCAGTCCAGCCCCTATTTACACATGACTGCAAACCCATTGACTCCTCTAACACCATAGTGAAGTTTGCTTATGACACCACAATAGTGGGACTGCTCTCATGATGGTCCAGATGAGATGTTCTCTCTCAGAAAACGACGAGACACACTACAGAGAGGAGGTTCAACATCTGCTTGAGTGGTTTGTGGATAGTGACCACATTTAGAGCTCATTGAGCCGAACAACTTTCGCACTGCATGTCGTGGGCTCAGCTCAGCAGGAGGCCGGTTATTTAGAATTTTGATATACTCCTCCTAGGGAATTTATACGATCGCCACCAAACCGGGCCAATGTGATCTAAAGACATTGAGGATGCAAAGGGATTTTTGATATCTCAAACAGGTCAGCCGTGATAATGTCTTAAACTCACGCTGAAAAATTATGAATAACTTTCTGTGTGACATTATCTTGAGTGATATTATATTCAGTGACACGTTCAGTGACATCACATTGAGTAACATCAATGTCTGATGCTTATTTTCCAGCATCTGCGGCCTATGGTTCACACATACACATCACAAATGTTAACACTCACACACGCGCACACACACTCACACAGACGCACACACACACGTACACAAACACACTCATAACAGTCATCGCAAATTTTAACACTCACACACTCACATCTCTGTCTCACACGCCCGCACGCAGAAACACCCACACCCACACACACTAACAAGTCACATGTCTCACACACATCACACACATACAGTACTAACACACACATCACAAATGTTAACACACAGACTCACACACCACACACACAAACATGCACAAACACATTTACTTGGCACATACAGACTGACACATCCAGACATCACACACACACCTCTCTCCCTCACACACACTAACTCTCACACACACACACAGACACTAACGCACTCAACAAATATTTAGGGTCCACACTGACATTAGGTCTGTATAGTGTGTGATATGTGCAAGTTGTGCAGTGCAACCGGGTGGCGATGGCTTTTGTGAGGTCTTAACACACTCAAATAACATACAGGTTGTGCGGTGCCCCCTAGGTGGCGATGGCACCTGATGCTTGGGCCCGTCATCGTTGCTTGCAACTATATTTTTAACTTATTTCGTCTGCGTAAAGTTTAATGCAGAAGCATACAGTATGTAAAAATATAGATAAATAGATATAGTCCTTTATTGAAAAATATCTATCAATATACAGTATACAAGGCTGATTGTGGTGTATGTAAGTGACCCTTTGCTGCACTCTGCTTGGATCAGTCTGGAGTGGAATGTGCTCTGTATGATTATGTGTCCATGCAGGGTGTGAGAGACATTCTCCATAATATTTGCAGTAGTGGTTAATTGTGTTAAGGCTCTGAGTTATTGTTGGCGATGGAATGTTGGCAGTTCAAGCCCCAGCTCAGCCAGATTGCTGCTGTTGGACCCTCGCGCAAGGCCCTTACGTAACCCTATCTGCTCCAGGGGCACAGTATCATGGCTGACCCCGCATGTTCTGACCGCAGCTTTGTTGGGATATGCGAAGAACAAATTTCACTGTGCAGTATGGTATAAATAACAATAATTCATAAATAAATTAATGACAAATAAATGCATAACTTAATAATAAGCAGCTCAGCACATACTCTGTTCCAAAGAAAATTTTATTTTTAAAGATACCACAAAATGTGTCATCCTGTGTTGACAGGAAACTTTAACTAACCACAAAAAAAAGCAAAAAAAAAAAACAGGTCTCTCAGGTCTCCAGCAACAGCTTCCGTCTGCCACACAGGTTCTTAAGACTCAGATTTAGCAAGACTTGTATTCCTTTCTATTCCTAAATTAACTTCATTGGATTTACCTACCTGTAAGCTCCAGTTTGATTGAGAATGTGCTTTCTCACTGTCTCACTGTGTGCTGCACATTACAAAGTTATACCTGTGTTTAAAAACAAGTCATGTGTTTTTTTTCTGTGAGTTGCATAAACAGAAATTAATTTTGCATAAGGAAATATACAAATTAAAATCATGATTGTTTTCAGCAGTGGGATCGATGAGGACACTAAAGTGTTATTTATTTAATTACTTAAGCCACTGTCTACTGTCAAAAAATCTTTCAACATTAATTAGTGTTTTTAAAATATTATTATGACATTTCCACTGTAAATGATTTAAACAACGTACTATTAACAGGAGGAAAGTGCCACATTTAGGTCACTGAAATTAGTAAGTATTTTTAAGAGTGATTTCTGAATGTGCTGAGAGAAAAGATCTTAAGGACCTCCTATTTTTGAACCAATGGGTGTGGTTTACAAGATAAATATCACCTCCTCGGATTCCTTCTTTCAGTTTTGCAATCATGGAACTCGTGTTTTCTGTATTTGTTCTGTGTCTTAGTGCACTGGGAACTGTTACAACTATCAGACTGGATGGAAATGGGTACACAGATATTCTTATAGTCATCAGCCCTGCTGTGCCAGAGAATGAAGAACTTATCAATCAAACCAAGGTATTTATACATGTTGAAATACCTTTGGAATAGAGGGAATTCGTTGTTGTTGTTTTTTATACATGTCGATATAACTTAATATACTGTTCTGATGTTGATGCTACATATGCATCCAATAAAGAATGGTATGTGGCTTTTATGAGATGTTAATTAGTTTATAGTACAATAATGTTAATTATTGATTTTGACAAGTGTTGCTCATAGGTCTTCATACAGTATATTAAGTATGAGCAACAGGTAATCATAAATCAGATAGAATAATGGAAAAGTTACACAAATAATTTTATACTGGATGCCCTTCCTGACACACCCCTCCCATTTTATTCGGGTTTGGGACTGGCACTGCATCCAGTGGTTGGGGTTTGGGTATTGGCTGAGAATCGAACCCTCGTCCTCCGCATGGTCCTACGTATATGTGCTTTCGTTTCTCAGGGATTTTTTTTTTCACATCTATAATTCAGTTAAACATCCAGACATATGTAAAGTAATGCTAAAAATCCATTTCAGGAACACAAACACAACTTAAAATAGATTAGATTAGATTCAGCAATAGGCACAAGGCAACGAATTACAGTTAGCCACATCTAACCACGTTTGTAAAAAAATCCATATGTAAACAGTACTCAGAGAAGGAGTTATGATTATAGCAATGATTATAGATGGATGCAATGAAGTTAAATATTGGTATACCATGGTTATGATATTCATGGTCTGAGAAGATTATGTACATGTGTTCAAATTGTTATGGAAAGTGGAATGAGGAATGTTACTATCTATAAAATATGTGCAACTGTTATGAATAATGCAATCCTATCCTATCATATTATCCTATTGCAAAACTGTTTCCCGATTATTGTACGAAAAAATATTCCACGAAAAAAAAAGATTCTCAAATACCTAACAAACTGATATTTCATTAGACATCATTTAAAGATTGACAGTGACTTGGCTGAATGGACCTGTAGAAATGGACATGTTTCATCACCTAGGTGCCAAAATAGAAAACAGTCTAGATGCATGTCTTCCTCAATCCCTGAGAGATGGTGAGACAAGTCAAGCTGTAGCAGAACCACATAAAGGGCTAATTTTATAAGGGATCGGTTAAGCTGATTATTGATAAAAAGCAGCTGCGCCTTGTAATGTAGTCTGTGTTTTAACTGCTTAATGACTGGTGTTTTGGTTCCGGGTTGCCATGTTCTCCCCGTGCTTGTTGGCTTTCCTCCGCGTCCTCCGGTTTCCTCTCAAAGACATGTAGGTTACACTGTAAAAAAATTTCATGTAAAATTACAGTAAATTACTGGCAGCAGTTTTGCCAGTAAAATGCTGTTTTAT
>JAQMYK010000003.1:24018216-24031850 GCA_030014345.1 Clarias buthupogon
TAGAATGAATCAGTATCACATCTATCATCACACAGCTAATGTACGTGTAATAAAAGTAGTCGCGATGTCAGTACTTGCCCAGTCTTTTGCAGCGATTTAAAACGTCTTCAAATTATCTTCAAATATACAAAAAAAGCGAAAAGACACTCGATTATTTTGCAAAGGTTATCTGTTTAATTCACAAAGATCGCAAAAACACTTTAAAACGAGAGAAAAGCGGTTAAAATCCTCGTTCGAGTGACGTCATGATTTGAATCTGCGCACGCGACCGGGGAAACATAGGGCCACTGAATTTTAGCCGGCTTTTAGATAAAGTCCTTCCATGCGCCATCAGGCGGATGTTCAGTGAAGCACAACACATTTATTTAAATTCCCGAATGTTGCTTACAGCAAGTCGCGGCACGCCGCGTGCTAAATTGCGGCCTCTCGCGGGAAAACACGCGCATCTGTAGCTACGGTACATAAAGCAGTTTAGCGAAAGCAATCCAAACACATATGCCATAAGGTAAAAGCTTATATGTCCAAATTATGTATTTAGAGTATTAATAGAAGGAATGACACAATATGCTAGACAGAAAAAATTAAGTCCTGGGAGCAGTGGCAGCCAGACATGTCCACGTTCACTCTGATGTGGAACTGTCTTGGTTAAGTATTACTGTGCAATGTTCCACATTCCAAAACTTCCACAGTGTAGTGGGTGGGGTTGTCCACAATGACAAGGATGTAAAAACAGTTGTTTGTAGAGGCACGCTGGTGCATTTACCTGACTTTCCTCTCCCTTTTCTTTTGTGAACTGATGCATTAGACGGAGGTCTGGGAGGCATTTTATCCCAGCAGTTGGTGGGGAAAGAGCTGCCTGTGCTGTATATTCACCATAAACAGTATGTAAGAGAAAAATGAACAGCACCAATAAGAACATGTGTCTGAAGATTAGAAGTAATACCCGCTGGGGCACCCTTTCACCCTTATCACGCATAAAAATGTAAGTGGATCACTGGCATTGGATTTTCCTTTTGCAGTGGGGCAGGGTGCATTATCCTGCTGAAGGAGGCCACTGGCATGAGGAAATACCAGAGTAACATCCACATGAATGGTAGGATCCAGAAGAACATTGCCGAAAGCATCACACTGCCTCCGCTAGCTTGTCTTCTTCCGTGCATTCTGGTTATATCTAATGCCCAGTTAAGCCATGCACAATATGTAAAAGAAAACATTATTCATCAGACCAGGCCAACTTCTTCCATTGATCCATGGTCCAGTTCTGTTGCTCACTGTCTATTGTAGGAGCTTTTGGCAGTGGACGGGCACTCAGACTGGTCTGTGGGTACAAAGCTGCATACACGATAACAAAATGCAATGCACTACCAGAACCAGCATTAACATTTTAAGCAATTTGAATTACAGTGGTTCTTCCATTGAATCACACTACAAAGGCCAGTCTTCGCCATTCCCAGGTTTTCCTTCCTGCACCTTTGGATGTATAAATGTTATTTTATATAATCCGTCTAATCAGATACAATTATGTGAATGTAAATGCAATTTCTTTACTCACATTTGCCCCCATCTTACACAAGAGTTATCATTTCAGAGAATTTATATAGAACAAAAGAAAATTATGATCCATCAGATTTTTTTTTTTCTTTTAAGCCCAATCCTAGGAAATTAGACGGAGTGATGATTTGACCTTCCTTCAAAATAACTTCAAAAGCTCAAATCTGTTCAACACTTCGACAATTCTGCCTAAGGAGTCAGGCTCAGCTGAATAACATCTTTCAAGCTTGATATTACCATGGCTATTTCTAATCCAGACCCAAATCCAACTGCTGTTATTGTATCAGTCTGTGTTGTAAACATAATGGTAAGCCATGTGATAGCTGTTTTCATTGCACAGAAACAAAGAAGTCAGTATTGATGCTTAGCATATCAGACGAAAGGCTACATAAACAATGAAATCTTTTGCATTTTACACCACGGTCTGTCATTTTCCTGTTACGTGGCCTATGTTGCTTACCTGCTTATATCTCAATTTGTTGTATTGTACAATAAAGAAAACTATAAAGTCAGTCTACATATCTTAAGTAATATCTTAAAAATAAATCTCCAAGAACAGAAAAAAACGAGTTAATGTTTCATCCTCTAAGTTTTCTATTCCATTAATTAACCAAAACATATAACATCATATTTTACTGTAAACTAATAGGAAGTGTCTCTTTTTTGTAAGACCAGTATAAACTGTCATTCTGAAAAAAGCAGCAATGATTCCTTGTCTTACTAAAATAGAAATAAAGACAAATGAAGGAATGAAGCAGAAACACATCAGTGAATAGCAGAGGTCAAGAACTGATTCATCATTTATTAGACAAAACAATAATGGGATTAAGGCTAATGAAAGTCTTTTATTCAGCCTACATATACTATTCTACGTCTATTCTGTAATCATATTCTTGGTTCAGCCCTCTGAGAACTGCCTAAAAAGCTCCTCAGACCGACTGTCAGTAAAACTGGGAATGAAGTGAATCTGCAGGATTTCAGAGAAGCCTTCTGACAGAGAAGGAGCCACAAATTTCTTCCTATGAACACACAATCAAAGAAGTCAAAGTTACTTTGAGGTAACAGGGCCACAATACTGTCAATATAAATAATTTAATAAAAATAAAATAATACATAATATAGATAAAAACCATCAGCCAGTAACATCAACAGCTTCTCTCAAATATATTGATATACGTGAAAGGTACATATCAAATTATTCATAAAATAATAACCTTCAACAGCATATTAACAGAATGCAATTCAATACCCGACAACCCCACTTCACCCCCACAAAATTTCCAAATTATGGTCTTTACCTTAAACAAAGTATCTTAAATAATTAAATTGGGATTACTGTCTGTTATACATTTAAACGTGGGAAAATCTATATAGTTTGAAAAATCATTTATAAATAAAAATTACATTACATGTTATATGATCGCAGAAGCATTGCCCCTCATCACTGTTAAAACTCTTAATTCAATGCCTCAATAGGCAAAAGTTTTGCATAATAATTATTTATCGATTTATAGACCTTTTGCAGTCACATGACTGACTACCTTGATGTCAATCATAACAGTCTACGGTGGAAGTAGCGTTAACAGACATAAGGCTACTGAGTATTTTCATCAATCACGTTTGATGAGTATTTCAGAGCAAAATAATTTAATAATTAATAATAGTTGATACAAAGTAACATAATAAGAATCTTCAGTCGGATCGAAGTTCTTATCTTTTAAAGACCAAGAATTGTGGTAAATAACGCTCCTTTTGCCATTTAAAAGCCGGCGCCACCACGGCTGTCAGAAATCCAGACATCAGATGCAAAAGGTCTATATCACCACATAGTGGCATAACAGAATTTTTTTTTTTTTAAGTGGATTCACAATTCTTTTACTGGGCCTGACTTAAAGATCCGAGAGTGCAGGAGCAGCAGCTTTCACTCACTTGTAGCTGTGGAAGACCATGTCGTTGACAGATGCATGCTTGGTGGCTGAAGGAACCATCTCTCGGAACTGAGAATGGAAAAAATTATCACATACATTACTGTTTCAGAATCCAGATTTTTTTTCCCCCATCTCTCAATGTAGTTCTCTTATCACTCCTACTGCTAAGATCTTAAATCAGCATACAGCATCTTTTTTTTCCTTAATTATTTCCAATAAAAATTTTTAGCTGTGAGATCTTAATCACAATTCCATAAATGCTCGCTCGCTCAGCTTTACAGGGTGTACACCCTGGACAGAGTGCCAATCTCTCGCAGAGCACACACACACACACACATACACACATTTACATTTAGGCATTTGGCAGACGCTCTTATCCAGAGCGACTTACTTTTTTTTAATTATTATTACACACTCTCACACACTTTTTTCTAAAAAAAAAAAAAAAAAAAAAAAAGTGGTCATGAAGTTGAGTGACAAAGTCAGTAGGAATGTCTCAATTTCCAACAAGTCTAGTCCTTTCAGACATTTCTCTCTGTTCTCTGCTTGGATCATTTTCTAAAAACACAATGCTTGCACCACCTAGTGGTGGATGTATAAAAATAACCTTCCACTGAAATACAGAGCCAAAGATAATAAATGTATACACACTTCAGGAAAAGAAAAACTTATATTAATATAAATGATATTATAGTTATACAAATAGTTTAATACTAAATCTATTGCTATATGTTATATATTGAAATATATATGATGATATTGTTGATATTATATTAATATAATATACACCATAGTATTTTTTTTTCCTGAAGTGTATATACATGTTTTTGGCCAACTATAAAGAACGGCTAATAGATCTGGCACATCATGTAGAGTACGTGTAACAAACAGCAATAACACATGACTGTCACCCACCCTGTTATTGTGCTTGGCTTGTTCGAAGGAAGCGGTGAAGTTAAAGCATCGGCAGGGAACTCCAGCGCTCTTACTGACATCCACATACCTGTGAAGGGACACACGGAGTCGGTGAGACCCTGTTTACAGCCCTGAGTACTATGAGAGTATAGACCATAGCGATAGCTGAAACAGGTGATCGATTAGTAAAGAAATTAAAATAGGCACCGCTTTCGGGACTCGGGGTCAGGATTGGTGTTGTCCACGGCTACGCTTCGTCCCTCCTTCAGAGCACGTTCGCATGCTGACACGCAGTTCTGCCATGACCCCAGTGTGTCCTAGCAACAGAACAGCAAGAAGGAAAGAACTCGAATATCCTTTTGCTGATTCTTAAGAATTGGATGGTTTTGTGATTTATTATTTTAAAATGCATTTTTTATTAAATGCTGCAGCCAATATGACATTATACAAAAAAAAAAATTTCAATTAGAATTCCTGAAGAGACACGTTTGTTTGACCTGGATGAAATTGGATAAAAAAAATAAATCCTACAGCAAACAATATACAGCACTTCCTCAGATGTGTTTGTTTGTATTAGGGTTTATTGCCACATCAGCTTCACAGGCTATTTTATGGCAAATACATATTAAACATTATATCTATAACTTAATATTATATCTGTTTATATAGGTAACCAATATAATATTAAGTTATAGATATAATGTAAGATTTAAAAGATAGTGTGTGTGTGTGTGTGTGTGTGTGTGTGTGTGTGTGTGTGTGTGTGTGTGTGTGTGTTTAGGTTGCATCAGCCTCTTTCTACTCACCCTGTTCACATACACATAGCCCTTGGGAAGAATGTGAGTTTGAAAAAAAGTGGATTTGCCAGCTGCAAAAACAAAAACGAGGATATGGAGATTTGACAAAGTAAATAATAAGGAATAAGGAGCACACACAAAAAAAAAAAACAGACTTACCTCCAGGGAATCCGACAGCAACAATGACTTCCTGGCTGGGAGAAGCGAGCGAGGCGTTTGGTGGATCATAAAGACGTGCCTTTGAGTCTAATCCCCTCTGCAGGTCATAAAATTAGACTATGAATAAATACACTATTAGTGACCGTCATGTGGTCTCTCTCTGGATTGGTCCTTTTAAGCATTCTTTATTTGAACACTTTTTCAGCGTGCGAAGAGCCTGACTGAGCACGTCTAGGAACTGGAAATGATTTCAAGCACAATATTGTTATAAGGCACTGCAGTAGTGCTCCACTCATTGTTTTATATTATAGCATGTGGAGCTCTATGCTCATTGTTGACTCCTAGTTAGTGACACATAAGCTGCTATGAAAAAGATGTCTTTAGGTTAATTTAACAATGAATATCCAAGAGATCCAATTATTGATTGTAATCAGTGTTTAGTAGAATCACTTTTTAAAGCAATTACAGCTGTGAGTGTTCTTGGGGACGTGACTATCAACACATATGGATTCTTATATTTTTCGCCTAATATATTTTTCTAATGTTCTTGGTAAAATTCGCTGTCGCTCTCTTGCCACTCTTAATTGGATTGAGGTCTGCTCTTAGACTGGGATATGAACCACATCAGCAAGTCTACGACTGTATGCTGTTGTCTTTTTGAAAAGGGAATCTCTGCCCAAGTCTGGAACTGGAACAGGTTGTCTTATAGAACGGCCCTGTATTTAGAGCTATACATTTTGGTCTAACCAGTTTCCCAGGTCATGGTGATGAAAAGCCGACCCAAATGATGCTACAACCACCATGTTTCACTAGAGGGAGTGGTGTTCTCAAGACTTTGTACCATGAACAGAATGATCAAGCAGGTTCCACATATTTTTGACCCTCCAACATAAATTTTGCCAATCTCAAATTGCATTTTTTCCATGAATCAATATCAGTCTATGTTTGTAAATGAATAGCTTTTCTAAGGTATGGATCTTTTCAGCACATTCAGAGTTACCCTTTCCCTATTGTCCTATATTACTGGCTTGTACCCTGTCACTTTTGGGGCATGGCGTTCTCTGGGCAGAACTGCAAGTGTGCCGTGGTCCTCGCTGTTTAGGCATTTTATCTCTCCATAAACTTCTAGGCCTTAAATGTGCAGATATTTTATATAAACATCATTCCTGTGACTCCTGATGTCAACTGATCACAACGGAATTTTCAAATTTTTTTTTTTTACTATCATGGCAAATACTAGAGATGGATAAAAATGTATTCGTTGACTCAAAGAATTATTTTTTCAAAATTTAATATACATTTACAATGCATTACATTAAATAATTAAATGTTAAGTTTGTTTAGAAAGATGGCATAAAATGTGCTGCTCAATAAAAATGTAGCTTTTTTGTGAAGTTAAATGTTAAGCTCTTGTATTTTAAATGTATTTGTATTGTTTAAATATGCAGTGGTTTTTAAGTGACCAACGTTATAAACTGTTATAATTAACGGACGACATTAATTACTAGTATAATAAGTATAACTAGTATAATTACTCATGTTCTAATCATCATGTATATAAAATCGTGATACTTACAGAATCGCAATATAAATCGAATCAGCCCCTACTTATCATAATAAAATCATTTCAGGTGGTCACTTGTGATGCCCACATCTAGTAAATACTTAGAAAATCTGAAAGTAAGAACATACTGATCCAACCCTGTACATAAATATGTATGTAAACATTGGGGCTAGTTTCATGACATGTAATCACCTCTAAGTCCATTACGGTTCCACTAAACTAAGATTCAAATCACCTGAGCATAAACAAAACTGAGAGCCAATGTGCACAGAGATAATGATGAGAAAACAAGTCAGCAGCTCACCGGATCAAACGCCGGCATGGCGAAGGGAGCAGCTTTCCACCCCAGGAAGAATTCCTCTGGAGTTTGAAACTGTACACCAATATTAAGTGCAAACTAGGAGCAAAAATCATCAAAACAGTAATTCATCATATCCTCAGGGACTCAAACACTAATTTATGTTGATGAACTTTCAACTTTCAACAACACATTCATTTAACATCTTACACACAGGAAGTAGCGCCACTTTATTTTTATCTCTACTCGAAGCAAGTTTGCATCTAAAGGCCAGATTTTGCATCCTCACCAGTCTGTCACTACAGGAGAAGTCCTTTTTCTTTTTCCCCGGAGCCCAGTTTGCTGGACGACCTGCTGCATCTGTTCAAGAAAGAAAACAAAAATGCGTCATTTAATTTACTTTAAATAAAACCTTTGAAATTGATCTTGTAGATAACCTAGTATCAGGTTAATATCAATCATAAGCTCACATGGTAAATACACCCTAAAAAAAAGCAATATAATGAGACTTTACACTGCATGAAACAAAACTAACAACCTATTAATGACTAAAGTGTAGAGTGTCGGTGTACACACAGAAAGAAAATATAAAACCCTAACCAAAATGATTATATTAGGCTTTGATTGATTGACATGGCGAACCAAAACCCTGCACACTTAAGTCAAGCTATGATTATATCCCTACTAGGCCAATTAATTGGACTACACTCCTTGTCCCGTTATATAAGCACAGCAGGGAATCGATTTATTGATGAAGTATATCTGACGGTTACGACAGAGGCTGTAATTTGCACCCTTTCAGCTTGTTAGTATTGTATTCCCGGTTGACTGTGTAAATGTACCGTCTGTTACAATATTGGATTTATTTGTATTTTGTGCTTTTTGTGTCTCTGCTGGTGGTGGGATGGGGGTGTGTCTTCCCTTGTTGTTCCAGGTCCCGCCCTCTTCAGTGTGCCCTTTCCTATTGGTTGTTGGTCTGCCTGTCAGTGGTTGATCCCGCCTCCTGCCTGACGATTGGGTAACCAGGAGACCCAGACGCGTTCATAAGCCCGTTCAGCCCACAGTGCTGCTGACCACGTTTTTGCTTACTGTTTATCCTATGTTTTGACTACGTTTTTGGATACGCCCTTCTTTGGTTTTTATTTGTTTGGCTTGTAAATACGTTTGCGCATATTTGTACATAGTTCTGTATTTAGTGGCTTAGTAGGGAGTTGATGCCACTTTTATTTGTACTTTGTTTTTTTCTGGTTTGTGTTTACTAAGGGAGTAAGTGTAGTATTTTGTATTTCTTTTCTTTCGGTGCAGGCTAGGTGTTTCACTTCGGGACTATGTAGAGGGAAATTCGTTTATCGTTTTGGCCTTGTCGGCTTCAGAAGCTCACGGCTACCTTATGTGGATTTGTTTATTCAGTTTTGTAACGTAAAAAACAAAAAAAAGCGAACGCACTATCGGTCTCACCCCCTATTTATTTTTTCTTTTTGTTCCTGCTACGGCCCGACCTTGACCTTGTAACACGTCTGAGAGGTAAATGTGGATTGGTCGGTTAAAAAGTTGGTTAGAAAACTAGGTGGGGCCTAGAAATAAAGCACCTGTGCGTTCTTCACATTCTTGGCTGACGACACTCTTTCAGGTGTGTTTCAGAACAATAACTTGGTGGGAACAAGCAGCTAAGTGGAAGCACCTCCAGTAGATGAGGTCCCGAATATCCTGATGAAGTACAGTACTGTAGTTGCTACTGTATTATGTCAGTAATAATAAACTCTTGGTTTCCGGTATGGAACTTAGACAGAATTTTAGAGGGTTAGGGTTAAAATCTATTTCATCATATTTTTATTGAACTTAAATGCAACAAAGATCTTCAAAAAAACTAGGAATAAAAAGAACTTTTTATCTATTCCTCAAGTTCAAATACAGGAACTCACCTCCAACATAGACACACTGTGATTTATCCACAGTTACTCCATCATTTGCCTGGAAAACATGGTACAGATTAATAAATAAAAATAATAATGCATTTTATTTAAAGGCACCTTTCTGAACACCCAAGGACACCTTAGAGCAAATCGGAAAACCAAGATTGCAGTATTACTATTGCAGTATGTACTAATAAACCGATACGTTTAGGTACTTATTTATTAACTTATATATTTATGTAAAATTATGGACAGCCAAAACTGGTCATAAAACAAGCATTTCATCAGGAAACCATTTTATCATTTGTATTTTTTGCACAGATAAACCTGGAGTGTTTGTGCATAATGTTTTGACAACCTGAAAAAATAATTTATTTATAGTTAAATAATAACTATTTATAATTAATGATAATAATAATAATAATAATAATAATAATAATAGGAGGAGGAAGAAAAATAAAAACTATATTAGAATAAATAATTATATCAAAACACACCAGAAATAAGCATACTAATAATCCCACTTGTCCATGCAGAATATTGTACTAAAATATACTGGGTGACAAATTACAGGAAGACCTTCAATGCATCCAGAGCGATGTGGTGTATAATAATAATGACACCACATCTACCCTAGAGGTGCAAGGTGACAGTGCTAACTTTATGTGTGTAATATATTATGATTTCATACAAAGACTTGTATTGGGCACAACAACTTGTATTGTTTTGTCTTGCATGTTCTCACTGCCTCCTTGGTGAATAAGAAAATTCAGCATTAAACTGAGTCATTAATCAAATATATTCCATCAGATTATTTTCTGAAAGTATTTCTCACCTTCTCACACAAGTGTTCCCACATTCCAGTGACTGGCTTCCTGTAAATCCCAGGACCTGCTGCGACAAATACCTGAAATATATCACACATCTATAATACACATGCCAAACCCAATGAACCTCATCTGGACACATCTGGGCCTTTATAAAGTATGTAATGATCTTATGTAATGATTTATATTCCTAACCTGTACAGGTAAATTTAATGTCTGGAGGATATCCTTAACTTTGGACTTGAACACTTCTGGTCTGAGCTTGCCTCGAGCGATTCCCATTTGATTGGTAAAAAACACCACCTACGCATAGAGACACGGAGAGCAAACATCAGCCGCATACTGCGTCTAGACACGTCAGGCTTGGAGTTTTAGTTCAGCTGTCAGTGGAACTAAATTAATGCGCTACAGTAAATGCTGTTAGTCTAGTTCTTTGTATAGTACTGACTGAATAAACTAAAAAGGAAACAGGTTTTTTTTTATACACACCTTGAACCCTTCTTTTAACAGACCGGTCAGTTTGGGCTTTATCTCTGGGAATAGGATCCTTAAAAATAAAAACGCAGAAATGTAATTGCAATAAAAAAAGATTTTAAAAACACTAATTGCAAAATATTTCAAAACTAAGCCGACTCACTTCCAGTCATCCGGGCTGGTGGGAAAGACTTTCCCTGACTTTGTGGTGATAATGCAGCCATCAATGTCAAACCCTGCAATCTGAAAAAAACAAAAAATAGACAGAATGTGATGTCATGATTAGCTTTAATACAAACAAAACACCAATTAGTTATTGTACATTCACAATCAATCAGTAGCGTCAACTTTCTCAGTTTAGCGGTTCAAAAGGTATTCATGATGTGAGAGGCATTTTTATACCACAGCAACACCGGATTCTCCAACCTAATTGGTCAGATGGTGCTCATCGATTATTCATAAGTGCATCTCTGCCAGCATTGTCAGGTACAAGACAAATCGGGTTTATATTCCAGATTAATTCTATATCGAGAGGTAATTCATGATGACGTACCTGACTGACACACAACCTGATTTTAAAGTAATAATAATAATAATCAGATTTTTTTAAATGTTATTCAACAAAAATAAGGATAATTGATATATTTCAAGAAAGTGTATATGAATGTGTATATGTATATAAGGATAAATTATGAATATTTGTATATGTATAAAAGGAATCTCAGATTTGTGCAACATTCAGACACACACATACAAAAAAAAAAAAGACTTTGCACTCTCCAGTTTCTCAGTGACATGGCAAGCCGTGCGTTTGGTTTTCTCTAATTAACACAAAGAGATAACAATTAAAACTCGACACCAAAGGTGTGAAAAGAAGCCTCCACGCCAACGAGTCAGGCAGAAAGCTGTTCAAGAGAAACTCTTTCAGACATCTGAACCATGTTTGTATCCAGTCCAAAATCTTAACAAATAAGATCTCTCGCTAATAAAAATCACAGACGGATAAAAAGACGACCCAAAACCACAATGCTTCCATCACCTTATGGCAAACCCTAAAAAAGCGTATTGTAAGGAAACAACTTTTCATAGACGCCATAATTAATATAACCTGTGAAACTGATGCTCATGTGATTACTAAGATCATTTAATAAAAATGACGACGAGTTGTTGTACACAGGAATGCCATCGCTGATTATTTTCATATAACATATAACATACTGCAACATATAATACAAATACAGCAGCATCGACCGTTGTGATTTATTTTGAATGTAACCTAAAATGGCGCTAAAGTAAATGATAGATTTTGTTGAAATAATTAATCAATATGAATATTACTGATCCAAGCTAGTATCAAGGTATTTGCAAACATATTATTTATATTAAAAAACAACCCAATTGCGATGCTCAAATTTATCATTTTATTTTTCATAAAAATTCTAATAATGGTTTGTTAGGGGGATCTGACCAGGAAATGGAGGTTTATAGGATTATCACTACTGCTACTCTGTAATTCTCACCTTGGCACGTGCAGTGACCCCTGCTGCAGTGTAGAGCATGAGATTGCCAATCTGCTGCCAGTGACTGTCCGAGCAGGCGGGCGGTGCAGACGCAGAGGCTTTTGATGGTGACTGCTGTGTGCTTGTGCTTTCTGCAAACTGCTTCAGCTGTCTGAGCTTCTCCTCCACCGCCTCTTCATCCTCGTCAGATTTCTCAGCGCGCCCGCGTTTAGCTTCGGATGCGCCGTCTTCGGAATCGAGGGCTCGTTTTCTCGACTTGCGAATGTAAGGATGCACGTGTGATGAGAAACATGTTCCTTGTACTTTGTACAAAGTATTTTTCATGCATGATTTGATATCAAATCAATGACCCATAGTTACCTTTTTAGGTGAAGAAACGAAGAAATCCCGGATGTTCCGCTTTGGCTGAACCTCCTTCCTCCTATCCGAAGCTTTCTGCTTGCTTTCCTTATCGTCTGCTCGTTTCCTCTTCGTCTGGTGTGAGGAAGAGGTTGAAGCAGCTCCGTTAGCTGAGCCAGAGAACTGCACAGTGAACGGGTAGCTCTGGTTCACGAGGCAGAGCGTGCCATTTGCGCTCAGGCGTCCAGACTCGCCACGACCCAAATCCTGCCCATCCACGGAAGATGGGTTTGGACCAAGCTGCAGAAAATATGACAAGCTACGTAAAAATTTGAATAAAAAGTGGGGTACGATATGTTTTCCTGTGTGGAATTTTCATCAAAAGATACTTTTCCTATTTAAGATTCTGACGCTCTAAAATTTGTTGCTGTTGATATTACCTGAGTCACGAGAATCTCTTGGTTGGCGTAATCAGCTACAAGTTTCACTGCAATGAAAAATAAAGTGCAAAGTGAAAGACTAACAACTGCGGGATTATGTTCTTTTACAGTATGTTGTTAATAAGTGAACCATTTAAAATCTTACTCATACACACTCATGACGGTTATGATTTTGCTCATTTTATGTTTCTCACCTACACCGTTTATGGTTTCCTCAGCCTTGGGAATTATCTTTACGGCATTGTGTGTCAGTGTGTTCTTTGCATGTACACATCAGCATAAGAACAGTATACAAAATTCTCTTTACTCGTGCATGCAATAAACAAAGCTTTTTTTTTTTTCTTTCTTTTTTTAATGAACGAGTTTCACCAGGTGACTCCCAATACAACATTATCACGATACCTATGTGTCGATTCAATTTGTATCATGATTGTATAAAAATCTTGATTTAATATTTTATTTCTTTTCAGGTCATCTGCAGGATTATTGAGTAACGGCACCATGTACCACTTCAAACGCAAATACATACTGTATATAAGAGCTGAAATGATTCCTCGAGTAACTCAAGCAATTAAATTACAAAAAATCTAATCGCGTTATGTTTTTGCGCAATTATTTGTTTGGCGTGACACAGCGTGCGTCCGGATGTAATCCGCCAGCAAACACAGACAAAGAAGAAGCGCTTACGTCACCCACAAAGCAGAAGGAGATGCAAACAGTTAGCTGTTTTGAGGGAGCGTTCTGTTGCGAGCTGCAAAATGGATGGTAGCGATAAAATTATCAGCGAGCCAAGAGAAGAAGAAAGCAGGCTTATGTCATGCCTGAGCTGTAAATTTTGAAACTTTTAGTTCTGAAAGTTAAGTTGCACAACTTAATGTTTTTGTATAATTATTTATTTTAATGTGTGTG
>JAQMYK010000003.1:24040423-24051480 GCA_030014345.1 Clarias buthupogon
AATACTTCAGACTGAAACACGACTGCCCCCTACAGGTAATGAAGGGCATTTTCACAGCTTCCCGCACGCAGCCGCGCGAAGCCGCGGCAAGTCACGGGATCCCTTTTCTCGAAACGTGCGTTTTTAATGGCGACATCTGTATTTATTATTTTTTTTGCATGTTTGGTTATTGTGTGCTACAAGAGGTTAAATCTTTTTTAGGATTGATATATAATTACTAGTAACGAATCGATGAACTGATTAGATGTTGCAATTGATCGAATAGTTGATGTCATACTGCAATAGAATAAAATAGACTTAAAGAGAATACTGTAGGTTAGAGGATGGCCAGGTGGTGTAGTGGTTAGCACTGTGGCCTCACACCTCCAGGTTCATAAGTTCAATTCACACTTCTGGACACTTCTGAGTTTACATGTTCTCCCCATGCTTGGTGGGTTTCCTCCGGGTACTCTGGTTTCCTCCCAAAGTACAAAGACATGCAGATTTTGCTCATAATGTGTGTGTGTGTGTGTGTGTGTGTGTGAGTGCACCACCAGGTTTTCTGATGGACTGTCACCCTATCCAGGTTGTATCCCATCTAGTGGCCCAAAAACTCCCGGGATAGTCTCCAGGCTTCCCCATGACCCTGTATGTGGGATAAGTGGTACAGAAGATGATTTAATGAAAAAAGAATAGAACAGTAGACACCAGATAGATCTAGGTTGGACCATGCTAGATTGTGACTCATGCATATTCCAGGAGTCACTCTTTTGAGCTTGGTACGAATCACGTTCACCTGCGATTTGTTTGTTTTTCCATCGTGTTCTGTTCAGTTCTTACCTCTGTCCCGAGGAGCATCTCATAAAACAGATTGCAAAACAGAATCCTTTCAGTTGGTTCGATCACCATGGCAACTTTCTCTACACGGCTAACAGTCACATTTCCTTGAGGATCCTGTGGAGCCCAGCGCTCGTATTGTGAAAGGATCTCTCTGGCATGCTCAGCACATACTGTAGTCAGGTTTTCTGAGTGATTTTATACAAAACATGCACATCCTCAAAAAACAGGCTTCTGCATCTGTGTCATCTCCTTGAGCCTCGCATCCAATATTCCAACCCAGAAGTCATGCACTGGCTAGAACACTGAAGTTTTGCTTTTTTTAACCAAAAGAAGAAACCTGGCACCTGCTAACAGTATGCTGCAGTTGATGCAAATGATCAAGGAAAAAAAAAAAAACAGTATCAAGAGAAATCCACAGAGTCGCTGTTGCTCTGGATGCTTTTGTCATCTACCCTGGCAGAACGTCAGTGCAGTTGAAGGTTTTTATGAAATACCAGGTGACAGAATAATGCTTGTTAAAGTTATCTGGTTTAATAATGTGTTTGCATGTATGAATTCCATGTATATATAATATATATATATATATATTTTTTTTTTTTTCAGAATAATGGCTGCAGTAGAATTCCCAATTAGAGGAGTCCTATAAGAGCATGAATCTGACCTAATGAACAGGAAGTCGGTACCCAGACACATGACCCAGGTCACTTAATGACTTTTGTATATGCTATAAATAGGCTGTACATTAGTGTTTTGAGCTTGATATAAAGAGCATTAATGGGCAGCCTTTATTGTTGCAATTTGTTATAAGGAAAGCAATCGGTCGAAGAAAACAAAAAGACAAAAAAAAAAAAAAGTCCAACAGCAAACACTATGTGCTTCAAGTTCAATTGAAATTAATTTTGTATAGTACTTTTAACAATGGTCATTGTCGCAGAGTAGCTTTACAGAATCCAAAAAATATTATGGAACCGAGTATGAAATGTGTGAGAAAATATGCCAGGTGATCAGATTTTCTCTGAGAGACTCAACAGGGAACCCATCCTCCTTTGGGTGACAACGGATAGCAGGAATCCATACTGTTTTGCGGTCATACTGTGTGTTAGGCGGATGGACGTTCCATATAACAGAAGATGTGTTTAAGTTAACATGGGAGTCCAGTTCGTTATTAAAAGCTCAGGTAGAAAACTGTAGGAAAAAAGCACTCTTGTATGCAGGAAAGTCCTAACCCATTAAGTAACAGCAGTCACAAGTCCTCATTAAAGAACAGCTGTCTGCATCAATCGAGGCCGGGACTGTCTTCATGGTCAAGTGCAAGCGTCCCCAGTCACTACACGCCTCAAAGGAAACCACGCAGAGCCTCAATGCGACGAGACCTCCAACCAGAAGCAGGCAACTGTTGTGTAAAAGGAATACCGCATGAGCAAGAGGGCTATTTTGCTGAACATTTGGTATAATTGAATATTTATAATATTATTTTACATACAGGCAAATCAAAGCCAGGCAGATAATCAGGAAAACCAAGTTGCTCCTGTGATATTGATTAATTACATTTGTTGATTAGTGTGGAAATTATTAATGGCAATTAATTTTGTTGCCTTAAGCTCCTTTATATCTTGTTTCTTCACTTCTTTTTCTAAGTGTTATGTACAGTGTTTCTGCCTCCCATTTACCAAGTCATCTCACTCTGTTCTGTTCTGTTGTGTTTTTTTTTTAATTATTATTATTATTTCTTGATTTTTGTCGAACTTAGTCAATACATCACCTACTCGTGGCATTAATTTAATGAATTTAGTGAGCTGTGTTTTGGTTGTGGATGCTTTCAATCTTTATTAAATGCCTTTTATCTTACAATCGCATTGCACCTCAGACAGAATACTAATACATGGAAATGATAAGACTCTTGCACAGTTTATTACAGTGCATTTTTTTTTACCAGGAAAGCTTGTATCAGAATGCATCATGTTTATTTTGTCTTGGCTAACCAGTCCAGCACACTTACCGACAGAAGGCCTGGTCATCCAGGGACACCGGAACCTTAGTGAACTTGTGGAAATTGTCAAATTACATTACCTGAGATCATTTGTAACTCTCTCCTTGCACTTTCTCTGGGGGATTGTCTGTTTTTCAGTCTAACCCAGTTGGCCAACCATGAGCACCATCAAGGAAGGAAATGCTGGAAAAAAGGAGGTCTATGAAGGGGCTCTGCCCAGTGATTATCCAATCAGAGGCCGAAAATTAGGCCTACCAAGCTCCAACCTGAGAACAATGAAGAATCCTTACCTGAGACGTCTTTGCCCTCCCATTTTACCTTCTTGTGAAGGTGATGATTTTCCCTAACCACGCTGTCCTGTCATCGAACGATGCTGTGCTCAGCCTGCCTCTTGGCTTCAAGAATATCGCACTCACTCTGCTCCCTTGCTTCAATGACATTATGTTCTACCCACTTCCCAGCTTTGATGGTGTCATCCTCTCCCTGCCTCCTGGTTCCAATAATATCGTGCTCTCTCCACCTCATGGCTTTTATAACATCATGTTCTCTCCATCTCTTGGCTTCAGAGATTACCTCACCCCACCTCCTGTCCTTAGGGATAAGGACGTCACTCTACCACCTAGTTTTAGTGAAAAGGACGTCACTCCACCTCAAGTCCACCTGCTGCCTCCTGACCTCAACGGGAGTGTTTTTGCTCCATTCCAGCCATGATGTTTTCTGCCTCTTTGCTTGGTTGATGATGTCATGTGTGGTCATTATACTCTTCTCTGGCCCAACTGTGGTCGTTGGTCCTCCCATTGCCCCCATTGCAGATTTGTCTTTATGGAGACTGACATCATAGTTCTTAGTGACTGTTCAGGGCCACCAGTTAAAGTTGCTTTAGGAGCAGAAACTTTTGTTGGGTTTGGGTTGTTCGCGGGCGGCAGGTTAATTGGCACTGTCCTCACTTCGTTTAGCTAATTTAAGCCCATCACCAAAATGCCCCATCACTAATACAACTAAAATCCATACAGGTGTCCCAAGTGACTCAGGCTGCTAGTGTACTATTAATGCAGGCTCAGTGCCACTGGTTCCATATGGATTTTGTATGGATAGTTTGTTGAGTTGCTGTGTGACTGTTAAAACCCCTGTGTATCCTAATGTAGTCAGCTTTGTGTGACCTTTATAAAGAGGGACTGGTGTGAATGAATCCAACTGTAGAAGCACCTGTGAAAGTAAATTTTATACGAAGTTCACTAAGAAACATTATATGACTAGGCTTTTAAAGATAACAATACAAATTACTTCGAATTCCTTAAAGAGATTACGAGGAGTCGGAGCAGCACACTAACCTGCGCTGGAGATATGATGTGGATAAAATATGCAAAATATGATGTTTAACTGACTTAATCACGCTTTAGCACATGACGTGCTAATTATTTTGTGAGAAGTCTTGGGATTGAGTCATGGCTAACGAAAAGTACGCTTTGACTAAAGCACATTCCATTCTTTTCAGACCCAAATGAAATATTTTTCGCTCATCATCATTATGCTTTATTTATTTATTACTGCGGAATAGTTACAACCGTTTACCCAAAATTAGGCAATACCTCAGATGTTTTCATGGCTAATAATATTAATGTTTCATGGCTTTTGATGACCACTAGGTGGCAGAAGAGTAGACGAATTTGGTTAGGACTTTTCAGGAAGAACATTACAATCTGGGACTGATTTCAGTTCAAGAAACATTTTAGAGTAGGAAAAAAAACTAATTACAGTAAATAATAAAGTAATGAAAAGAAAGTAATGACCAAATCGCAGACAGCAGCTTTTTGAAAAAAAGAATTTAAATTCCACACTGTAAATAAAGACATTTTCCTGTATTTATGGAATAATAATAATAACTTAATGTAATCCATATAAATGAAATTCTCGTATTATTATTATTATTATTATTATATGGCTTTAGTCTTGTTAGTTAATGAAACAAATTGCACATAACTTTTACTTTTTTCAAGTTTTTTTTCTGTCCCTTTTTTAAATAATTATTTTTTTAATTATACATTTTTTTATGTAAAGACTTTTGAAAAGACATATGCTTAAATTCCACACTCTTGTAATTTCATATATAAATTTTCCCGTACTTACGAAAAAATTAATAGCGATATAATAATAATAAGAAGAAGAAGAGGAATACCTTAATGTGATCATTATAAATAAAATTCTTGTTGAATTCCATCATTAGAATTCATGAGAATTTTATGTTCTTGATGTTCCTTAGAGTGAAAAACCAATGCTGATTGCAATTCTGCATTTCTTGTCTTACTAGAAGAATGTGGTTCACCTAAAAAAAAAAAAAAAAAAAACATGTGCCAAAACACCCTGCTGAGATTTTTTTAAGACTGCCCCAATGCAGGAACTATGTGCGTGTGTGAACAAAAAAGTCTAAACTAGAGCATCCTTAAACTATATATATATATATATATATATATACTAAATAAATAAATGCATTCCAAATTTATTCATACATTATATTTATGCATGACTACCCTCACCCTCCCTCCACACGCCCCATCCACTTACAGTAATCTATCACCCCGGCATCATCCACCATGCAAGCAGGCCCGCCGAGTTACCATGGCAACCGCCTCGGGCCTAGCTTTGCTCCTATTGGCTGGGAGTCAGAGCTTGTCTGCTGGATGTGGTAATTGGCTTGTGGTCTCCAATCATGCTTCAGCATACACACATACACACAGATACACACACACACACACGAGTCACCACATGATGATTCCAGTCAGCCAGAGACATATATGGTGTGAGATTGAGCCCAAGGTAATGATCTGATTTTGGTGCATGTCTGAGTGTGTGTTGGAAAGTGAGATATTGGGGACTGCTGGGGTTGTGGTGTGAGGATTTTTGGATATACTGTAGTGTAGTATGTCCAGGAATGGGGGCATTCACAAAGCAAAATATAACTAAAATATAAAAGAAAAAAAAAACATAATAAATAAATAAATGGTTTACACTTGTATAAATTCCAGAGCACTCATACAGAAATAAAAAATATCAGTATGTGTCCTTGTCCCTGGGCTAGAACCATCTTTTGTACCATCTTTTTGTATGAATCTTCAGAGATGGATGAAGAATAAGACTAAAGCTTTAAAGCTTCATTGGTGATCTTTTTTTTTCTTTCTATTTCTATTTCTAAAGGTACAAAAGATTTCATTTTGGTAGTTCCTACCCAGCAACAAGGAAACGTACAGTTTGGTATCTTTATTTCTGTATCGTGCATGTTTTAAATATACAGTATTTGCCTGTCAAAGGAGTATACAATACATGTGACACATAACTGTACAAACTGAGATTTCTTTAGAATTTTCACATCCATAAGCTTCAATCTGGAAATAAATAAATAAATAAATAAATAACAGCAGACATATTTTTCAAAATGCCAGAAATAAAAAAAAAGGGACTGTATGATTTAAAAGAGTGCAGCATGTGACAGAAGTGGCATGCGTGCCAACTATTTCAGTTTCAAATCATTAAGGCAAAAATCAACTGATTAAAGAGGAATAATTAAATAATAAATGACAGTAGTCTGAGCTTAAGCTCATTCCTTTTCTCCTTGGTGTTTATTATTTATTTTCTGAACATTGACATGAAATGAATCAATTAATTCACCCTCTCTGGCAAAGAAACATGTCAGCGTGGTATAAAAAAAAAGCCTCTGTATTTGGCTGGCCACACCTGAGATGTGGAACCGTACAAAAGGCTGATCGTGTTTGTGTAAGAGTGAAAGGCAAGAGTGTGTGTGTGTGTGTGTGTGTGTGTGTGTGTGAGAGAGAGAGACTATATTTATGCTTTACCAATTAAAAAATACTGTATGTAATTCAGATCTTTTGTAGCCTGACATTTTGCAGTCTTAAAAAAGTCTTAAGTCTTGAGTAAGTTTCTGTCGAACTTCGACTCGCATCGGACGCGGCACGTCCTGATAAACACCTTCTACTGTACATTTACTCACTCAAACACACGTTACTTCATTCAAGAATAAGAATACAATCAGATCACATGACCAACCTCCACTGTAAAGGCCAACACACTAACAAGCTTCATTTATACTAACGACAGACCCCTCACTAAGGCATCAGCCACAGGGCGAAAGACATTTTCACTATTTTACTTTAGAGTTCAAGCAGGGAACAGCGTTCTCGTCCTTTCTGATCAATTCCTGAGGCCACGTCCACATGTATAAGCGTGATATAAAAAATGTTTTTAAAAAAATTGTAAAAGCAGTTTCTTTCTTTAAAAAAATCTAAATCTAAATCTGTTCCTGTTCAAGGCCATAGTTTATCATAAAATGTTACATCGAGCACTTCAAGAATAACGTTACTATCGAAAATCATGTCAAACATGAAAGCGTACTGTATGAATACGTGTTGACTCTGCTCAGGCGTTTGATAATAAAGCAACCTGAAATTAAATTCCAAACACATTATGAAAAAAGAAATTGCAGTCCACAAGGTAACTACCTGGTCAGCAGTCGCGCATTTACTGTATAGCACAAGCAAAACCACAAAGGTGGACGCTGCTGATGTTGACGTCAACATTTAAAAAAATAAAATAAATTTAAAAAATGATTAAAAAGAGAGAGAAAGAAACCCTTTCAAAAACTTCCCTATGCATGAGGACGAGGCCTGAGTGTATAGCGTGGATTCTGTAAAAGGGGTCGATAACCGACATTCTGTTTGTAGTTCTGCTGTAAACTAAGGCATCGCAACATGCAAAAGTTTGGCTGTGTTTTCATTGCTTTTGTTGTCAAGTCAAAAAGAATGACACTCAAATTAGTGCAAATTAGTTCCAGTACTCAAGTACTCAAAATATTGTAACACTAAAAAAAAAAAAAGTTATAATACTAATGGAGAGCTAAACATGAAACATTTCTAGTTTTTTTTTTTTTTTTTTTAAGTAAGCAATGACTTATGTCTAATGGTTAAAACCACCGTTTTGGAAAATACAAAAATAGAAATGACCCGACAGATTTGTTTTTTTGTTTTTTTCAGGAAGCTTCGTTTTCACATTTTAATGTACAGTATATGAAGTCATAACATTTTTTTTTCCAGGAGTCATATGGCAAGTACGTTCCATTCAGAAAAATAAGAGAGCAAAAGTTTATGTACAGCAAGTGTCTCCCAACTTAAAGCTTGTGGGCTGAAACAAATCAAAAATAAAGCAGACAGTTCTTTCAGGTAGGCCACAGATGGACAGGACTTTGGGTTCAAAATCGCCTCAGCACAAAGTCACATACACATGCTGGCATCCCAGGAACACTCTACTGGGTTGTTGTTGTTTTTTTTTTTGTTTTTTTTTCTTTTTTCATTTAAAGCACACTGCAATTACAAAGTCCCAGAACACAAAGCTGACTTACAGATAATAAAAAGCTCATTGTACAAAAAAAAAAAAAAAAAAACGCTCTAGTTTGTCTCCGTGCTCACTTTCAATTTGTCCAGAAAATAGTAAAAAGAGGGAAAAAAACAAGTGAAAGGAAATACGGTGCCGTCACGGTGAAGCTCGAGCTCCCCGAACCCTTACGACCTTTCCAACACGATGCCGATTTTCCACAAAAAGTGTCGCACATACAGTACATACATACACACACGGACGCAACGTCCCCCCCCGAAGAGGGTCACAAACACATTATTGCGAATTAAGTGTGCTTTCGTAGGGTTTTTTTTCCCATCCCTTCTTAAAAGTTTCATTTTTAAAACATTATCACAACATGCATCCAAAGTAATTATTATTTATATATAAAAAAAAAAGAACAAACATTAAAGCCCTGTTTTTAAAACAAGGCTAGACATAAATCGTTACTATACACCCTGACGAACACACAGAGAGAATATCTTATATTGGCTTTTTCAAAAAGAAAAAAGAAAAAAAACACAGCAGGGGGGAGGGGGAGTCAGGATAGACGACAGCAGATAGTTTGATCTTTTTTTTTTTTTTTTTGACGTAGAGTAATACCACCCAAGCTGAACGGCATGCACCTCAGACCTCCTTGAGCTTAAAGGGTATCCGTTCAAAAAGCAAACAACACTTGCGAAGTTTGTGTGTTAAAAATAGACTTGTATTCCCAGGCAAATCCAAAAGCATGTCTCTTAAGACTGCAGGTCTATCGGATTTCTTTTAATCAACATTTGATTTCGAGGGTGATGTGTTGAGCTCCGTAAGGTGCGCCCTTAAAAAAGGAGCTGAATAATACATATCGATTCATCTATCTTTCTTCTCGAGCTGTAATGAGCTCTTTTTTTTTTCGGAGTCTGAATAAAGACCTGGTGGCTAAATCTGGTCATGTAACTTTGCTGGTGTCTACCTCTCACAGTGGGGCTGCAGAGAGTGGGCGGCACGACAGCTGAAAAATAGTATTAGCGGTGCTTCACAATCCGAAAGCGACTATGGAAACCGGGAGATCTCATGGCGTTTTCCCTCATCGGCAGTCTGTGCGTTTTTTGTTTTTTTTTCCGACGAGAACACTCAGAGTCTCTTGCCATTCAAGTGCCCTCTTGAGCCACACGTTAAAACCGACTCTTCAGCGATGAGTCGCTCGGCGCCTCTCGACAGGGTACGGCCGAGTGAACGTGTGCATCAATAGAAATCACTCCCTAGTCGTATAGCTGGAGAAAATGATCAGTGTGACGTGGAAAAGTGTGTGTATGGTATGTGTGTGTGTGTGTGTTCTTTTGTTCTTTGTTTTTTTAATCGCTGAATAAAGAGGAGACAAGTCTGCTGTGCACCAGAAATGAAGAAGGAACCTGTTCTCTCCAGGAAGTGGATGGTTGCAAATTCCCTGCAGGACTGATGCGGTGTTGTGTGTTTCTTTCATGCGAATCGAGCATCTCTTTCAATCTGCCGGGTTGGTTTGTCGTGATGAGGCTGTGGAGGCAGAGGCTGGGTGGCTGCAACCCAACGTGTAATGGAGATTAATTCAGCATGATGTAAGCAGAGGCTTTTTCCTTCAGTTGCCGCAGACACAGGTGACAACTCCAGCTCCCTGTAGTGGACAGGTCACAATGCATATCTTTACACTTTAAACAACATTTTACAGATCTACATTTTGCTGTAACAGTCGTCTATAGAATAGGGATGCATCAATACCTATACTAGTATCGCATATCCATCTGATACCATGTTCTGATCAGAGCATCAAATACCCCTTGGTACAAGAAAAAGCCTTTTTTTTGCACATTACAGTGCAGGGAAATTATTCTGCTTTACATATCCCAGAGGAGATCAGAAGAGATCCAACATTCTCAGACTGATTTGACCACAAGTGACATCAGTGGCGCCAACAGGAATATATATATATATCATAGAATGGCTACTTCACTTTTGTCAGCTACTTTTAATGTCTCTGTGCAACACACGCGGTGTGTGAGCGAGCAAGATTGATTAATTAATCACAGTCATGTTGTTGTGCTGAATATCAGCACAGCTGTGACATTTTACATTTAGCAGACGCCCTTATCCAGAGTGATTTACATTTTTATCTCGTACATCTGAGCAGTTGAGGATTAAGGGCCTCGTTTATGGGCCCAACAAGAACAACTTGGTGGTTGTGGGATTTGCACCTGGGACCTTCAGAACTGTAGTCCAATGCCCTAATCACTGAGCTACCCCTGACCAGTACTCCAGCTGAGCCATCATGCCAACAATTGCATCACAGCCGTGCTGATATTCAGCACAACAGCACAACCTCAATTATTATCAACAGGGTATGATTTGTTTGCTTTTTTTTTTTTTAAACAGTCATTTTGCTCCGCCAACAAATATCCTGCTGCGCCAGGCAAAACGAACAAACCGTAGATTTAAATTCTTACCGGTACTATGTAGCCAAAAGGTACTGTAAGAAGACTTAACTATAGAGGTGGTGGACAGTCCTGTAAATCCTAAGTTTCTATTTATATTTTTCACTTATTCCTCTTGAGAATATCAGCTCCGTTAACTTCCAGGTTCCCGGGTTAATTCTCCAATAGTATTAAATGGAAAACTAGTGCACTAGGGTGTACAAGCCCTTGTTCCACACACCCCAAGAAGTGCCCATGATTAGGGGTTAGAGAGAGATTTGGGATTGAGCCTTGTGATAAAAACTAGTTAGCTTTTTAGTAGAGATGCTCCGATCAGCATTTTTGGGGCCGATTACCGATCACCAAGATCATGATCTGCCGATTGCCGATCACTGCCGATCACAGAATGGCAGGGGAATGGGAAT
>JAQMYK010000003.1:24051580-24062278 GCA_030014345.1 Clarias buthupogon
TGTAGCCTCTTAATACACTGATTACATTTTATAATTGGCAGCAAAATGTAAAACTTGTTACACCAAAACTGGCTACTACAAAACTGTGGCAAGTGTTTTTTTCTGTTATTATTATTATTATTGATCGGTGGCCGATCAATCGGAGCATCACTACTTTTTAGCTCATGTTAGCTATGAAAAGAACAACATGGACCGATTCGAAACAACTTAGAAGGAATTATTAAGTAGTTGCTTAAGGTGGCCCAGCATGTGTGATCTTGCTGAAAGTGGTTCCATGACTGGTTTTGAATGTGGGTTTTGGCAGGCAGCTGCTCTCTCCTCAGTACTGCATTCTATATGGACCTACTTTCAGCATGCTGCAACCAACGGTTAGTGTAATTAACCTGTGATGTCGAGTGATACATATAATTAAACGTACCAGTGCTGTTAGCATCTATTATCACCACTGGTGGAATGCCTCTCAGCTTTTTTTTTTTTGCATGTTACCAAATACAACGGCACCATAAAAATCCTGATTACACTACCGCTTGCATTTCAAAGGAGAGATAACAATGTTCACGCCTTCCAACAGGTTGCTTCCTTTTTTTCAAATCTTAAAAAATATTCCCTTATCTAGGCTACTTTACCTTCTAACACACAAGATAAGCTAAATCAGGCTACATTGCCACAGCATGTTTAAGCGCCATGTTTAAAGGGCCTCTGGTGTACATTGACGTGTACTGAACAAATGACAGCGATCTGGACACATTTCACATGTACGAGTAACTTCTTACAGCATTAATTAGTGCCTTTAATAGAAACTGTGAGGGTAGCTAATCTGCGAGGGCAGAGCAGCATCATTATAATTACTTTGTGCACATACAAAGGTACTGAACCGAGTAAGAGCTTCGGTTCTGCCAGCACTGAGCGCTGAGCCATGTGTGACTATGATACTGCTCCGTGCACTCAGGTCACCGGCCTCACCGCTTCTATAAAATATATCATTTTTTAAAAATGGTATTGATGCATCCTTACTCTATCTTTATCAAACTATTCTTAATCTGTATTATGTAATGAAAGATTTAATGAAAGAGATGCATACCCTCTGGAGGTTCGGACATTGGTGGACTTAGACAGTACATATGATATCCTCGATCACAATCGTCACAAAATAAAAGCTGATCCTAGAGCCAGGAATTTGCAAACACAGATAGAAAAAGAAAATCAGTATTCTGGATATGCTTAGCCCATCTGGAGGTGTTAAGAGGTAATAAAAAAAGGATTAAAAGTGAGCAGGTGAACTGTAACTGACGTCATTCTCAGAGGTGCCACACAGGCTGCATGACTTGCACTCGATGCACTGCCAGCGGTAAGTCCTCACTGCTGCTGTCATGTTGACGGTGAACTGCAGGCAGGATGGGTGGCCTGGGCAGAAAGAAAGAAAAAAAAGAGAGAGAGAGTTTTACATTTTATATCTGATGACAGTTCGTTCCGGTGCCTATACACAGAATTGTACAGTAGAATCTATGCCGAGGTGCATTCTGGCACTGCTTTACCTTTAAATTGTCACCTTTTTACTGTGCATGTCCCATATACAGTATTATTGGTGACTGCTGTGGTTTATTTCATACAGTTGTTGGTAGCATTTACATTTGTTGTAGTTTACACATGTAATCCAATATTATTTTAAAATTTTAAAACTGACATCTTTACAGCTCGGAAGTAGTCCTTTTATAACTCCACAACTTTCAAAGAAAAGGTTTTAGATATTTAATCTGCAGTACAGTCCACAAACTCCAATACACCACCACAGTCTGGTTAAAAACAAATGATGCTTGAATATTTACTTCAACTGTATATGAAGGTGTTTGTGAAATCTAGTTATACATATAATAAAACTGTAAAGTTGGCGTGTCCGTACATTGAAGATAATTGCAAAAATATCATTTGTTGGGACGTAAGATGAGTAATAGAACACATCAAGATGTTTTTTGTAATTTTTGTCTGTGTTTGTTTGTGCACGCATCACGGAAAAACTACTAAACACATTTTTATTGTGTTTTTACAGGTTTATTTGGCCGAACTTGAGGTAACATATAGGCTTTGTTTTATCGCAATCGGCCCACGGGAAGAGAAGATCTGCTACTTTGAAATTTAAATAGAAACCACCCTTATATCTTTAAAAAATCAACCTTGAAAAAATCAATAGTTTATCTCAAAATTCAACAGATGGCACTGTACATTTTTTAATACACGTTTATTGAAATCTACTTAATAAACACAATCTCACACCTTCATTCTGCGCACTTCATGGTAACACTTAAAAACTTTAGTTCATTCCAAAATTCAACAGATGGCGCTGTACATTTTTACGTAGCATTTCAACGTAGCAATTAAATTTCATGCCTACAAAATCACAGGCACATCTAGTACATAATATGTGTAAATATAACATTAAACCCACAACATTAAATCCCAAAACATTGAGCCCAATATTGTGCGGGTTCCCCCCTTGTGTCATTGGGGCAGCTCCAATCATGACTCCACAAAACCTCTGGGAACGTACTGTGGTGTCTGGCACAGGGACGTAAGCAGAGGATCTTTTGGGTGCTGTGTGTTGCAGGGTGGCGGTTCTCTGGATCAGACTTGTTTGTCCAACACTTCCCATGGATGCTTGGTCGGATTAAGACCTGGGGAATTTAGACGCCGGATGAACAACTATCAAGGCCTGCATTGACTTTCATCAGGAATTTGTGCTACATTGGTTTTTTTTTAGTAGGATTAGACTGGACAAGACAGCCTTTGGTCCCTACAGGCACATATGATCCTTGGATGCCCATGATTCTCTCATCAGTTTACTGTATAATTGATAATCAATGTTATTCACTTCACCTGACGGTGGTATTAGTGTTACAGCCGATCGAGCTATTTCCACTCTTCATGAAGATAAGCACACTAGATATATAAACAGAATTAAACACAAAGTGAAAAAAAGATTTCTTGAGAGGATCATCACAAAACAATAAGTTTGCATTTCTTTAACCATTTATTGCCTTGGGAGTACGTTTGCTTCAAAAGCTTGTTGAAAGCTGTATATACTGTAAAGACTCACAGCAAAGACAAACAGGTTTTGGCCTGAAATCTGTTGACACCTGGCACAATTCATGACTCCATCAATCTTCAGAAGAGTCCCTGAACCACCAAAACAGCTCAAAACCGTCTCTGGTCCACATTCATATTTAATTGTGAGGGAATCAGGGTTGGGTTTTTTCCCCCTCTTTTATCAAACATGATGATGGGAGACATGAACAAAATGTCTGACTTTAGTCTTATCTGACATCGACATATGATTTCAACAGGGTGAAGATCAGCCTCTGTATGTTGTGAGATGTTCACAGGAAGTGCCTCCTTGTTATAACATACAAATTGCTAACAAGCCATTACAAGAATCAAACAAACCCTGCAGTTCTGCTGTGATCTTTAGGCATATTTTCCCTCCTTCACCACCACCTCCTTCTCCTCGCTGTGTGGGGGCGGTGTGCAAATTTGTCAACCTCCTCACAAGTTTCCAACTTTGTCAGACATGTCAAAATTTTTGTTATGAAATCTAACTTCTATGCTATGAATAACTCTTCTCTTTATCTCTGCATACACACACAATCGATGGAGTAATCCCTTAAAACGTGTGAAATCTATGTCGTCTCCCCAGCCTAAAGAACATACAGCCTACCGTACCGTACAATATGAGACTACAGTTTTTGCTTATTATTTTTAAGGGTGCCAATAATTCTCAATTGCAGAAAGAAATACAACAATACTTGGAAAATAATACTTGACCAGCACTTTGTTATAGTAACCTCCACTCTTCCAGGAAGGCTTTTCCAGATTTTCCACCAGAACAAATTTAGCTTTCCAGTTCATTCCAAGGGTGTTCAAGTGTTGTTGAGGTCTGAGCTCTTTGCAGGACACTCCAGTTCTTTCACTCCAAGCATGCCTACTAAACATGTATTCACAAAGTGTGCTTTGTGCACAGAAGCGGTGTCATGCTCGGGCTGCTTAGTTCCAGTAAAGGGGATTTTTTTTTAATACAAAGGCATTCTGAATATGTGCATAAAGAAAAAAAAAGACATATAAGTGTCTTTTAAATTTTGTCAAATCTTCTCAAATTTTTATTTCGGCTGTTCCCTTTCAGGGGTCGCCACAGCGAATCATCTGCCTCCACCTAACCCTATCCTCTGCATCCTCTTCTCTCAAACCAACTACCTTCATGTCCTCTTTCATTACATCCATAAATCTCCTCTTTGGTTTTCCTCTAGACCTCCTGCCTGGCAGTTCCAACCCCAGCATCCTTCTACCGATATATTCACATATGTTCTCTCCTCTGAACATGTCCAAACCACCTAAAACTGGCCTCTCTGACTTCATCTCCAAAACATCTAACATGAGTTGTCATGTTAGCCAAATGAACTCATTCTTGATCCTATCCATCCTTGTCACTCCTAAAGAGTACCTCAACATCTTCACCTCTGCTACCACCAGCTCTGCCTCCTAGTGCCACTGTCTCTAAGCCGTAGAGCATCGCTGGTCTCAACACTGTCCTAAACGCCTTTCCTTTCATTCTGACACTTTTCTCCATCTGTTCCAACCTGCCTGCACCACGCCTCTTCACCTCCTTTCCACACTCTCCGTTGTTCTGGACCGTTAACCCTAAGTACTTAAAGTCCTGCACCTTCTTTACCTCTGTTCCCTGTAGTCTCACTGTTCCACTTGGGTCCCTCCTATTCACACACACATATATGAGAGGGACCCAAGTTCTATTTGGTCAAATAGTGTGTACATACAGTATAAGAAAGGTTTTTTGGAACAATTTAAAAATAAAGTTTAAGATAGATAGTCAAGAATTACACAATCTATGAAGGAGGTATGAGCTAAAAAATATATAATGTACTGTATGTGTGTCTTCCTGTTTCATTGGTGATATAATCTCAACTGTAAAAGGCCGTCTTGAATCACTTAAATTAAACTTGTGTAGCACAAAACATAATTTTAGACTCATTTAGAGCCCTAGTAGTGTCTGAGAGTGGACATGAAAGAAATCCTAAAATGTTATGTACGTATTTGATTGAATACTGTACAGGTTGCGTAATTTAAAAAAAATCTATAATAATCATAAACCTTTGCTACACTACATTTAAAGTTTCCATAAGAGTATTTGTCCTCATACTGTACCTGATCGTCCGCAGTCTGCACAAGAGATAAGATCCTCTGGGCAGCCAGTTTTTTTCGAGCCTCCGAGGCAGAAGTCACAGTAGCCGTTGGGGATGACCGAGCCATCTGCTGCTTTTTTGGCTGTAGTATGACAGAAAAGGGGGGCAAAAATTAGTGCACCAGAGGACAGATTCAGCCCTGATGTCTGTTCTGGTCTATATAAGCCTCCAGAATGGGAAAAAAAACATGAAATCTTCATGTGAACTAAAGGCTGTACTGTATAGTTACTGTAATAGAGTTTGTGCTGCATTTTACAAAGTTACTAATGATTCGTCTTTAAAGGAGATCTATTCTGCAAAATTCACTTTTTTGGCATTTTTAGACATTCAAATAAACATGAAAAAAAGACCTTTTTCCATTTTTGTCTTCATCAGGGCTTAAACAAGAAAATTAGATTTTATTTTACCCTCTGGGTTATCTGTAGGGCATTAAGAACAACCCATAGGGGGACTTCTGAGACCTGTTAAAGAAATATTCATATATGAGACAAAAAAAAAAAGTTCCCATCTGTCAGTTCCCCATCCCTGACACCCAGTCTTCTGAAAAGTTGGAGGTGTTTTATTTCTTTCAATAAAGGTATAAAAAAGCCAAAACTAAAGCTGTGATCAACTGCGAAGTAGTGAGCAATCAACAAATCATCGCTTCATCTAATTTAAGAAAATGAAGGCCAACAAGAGAGCGGCTGAGCAATGAGTTTTCTCTCCTGTGCTAGCGTACAGTACTGAAGCTTTGACTTCCCCTGCACTGCTCACTTACTGTACAAGCACGTAGTGGGGGAGGGGCCGGAATTTCTCTACACCGGGATGCCTGCGGCTCTGTTAAATATTGTCACAGGAACAGAGGGGATGCTGGGAACTGTGAGACAGGTACGCCACAGGAGGTTACTACGTTATATCATTAACAAGGAAGACAAGTTAGTTGGCAGCTTTCACACCCAGCTACTTACACGCTGCCTTCACACGATCGCAGCTGAACACTTCAGTCTGTCTCCCAAAGGGGGGAAGTGAAGAGTGAATGTAAGAGAGGCTTGAAGCGGCTAAATATCAGACCAAAAAAAAAAAACCTTTAGGTGCACTAATAGATAATGTGGGTATGGGATTGTTGTGCTCCTCCAGAGAATAGCTAATGTTCAGGCATCAGCTCTCTCACATACATGCACACACACGCACACACACACACACATACACACACAAAACCAGCCGGGTGATTTGGAAAGCTTGGGTTCTCTCTGGTGAGGTTATTAATCCACCCCCATCCCCTGAGATTCTAACATCGGAATGAAGTGTGTGTGTGTGTGTGTGTGTGTGTGTGTGTGTGTGTGTGTGTGTGCTGGAGAGGTGGAGGGACTGTTGCAATGTTCCTTTTTTAGGATTCCATTGGTCTGTTCTGCTGTCTAAACCCCCAGAGAGAGAGCGAGAAAGGGAAAGGCAGAAAGAGAGAGAGAGAGAGAGAAAACCTCTGATCAGGATGAAAAGCAGACAGGACTAGTCAGTGCAGTTTTAAAAAGCTGTGGTCCGTATGTGCTACATGGACCCACATCGCCACAAATCCCACAAACATCCGAGCTCCAGCCAACATCACATGTGCTGTCCAGGGTGCTGAAGTCTTTCGTTCTATGGACTGTTCGTGGAATGCAATTAAGAGTGTATAGTGGCAATTTAAAGGTGCATTACTCAATTGTGTTAACTGCTTGCTTATATAAATAACCTTTAAAAAAAACTTAAAACATGACAGAAAAAAAATAATGACTTGCCATTTAAATTTTTATTAAAAACTCTGACTTCTAATCTGGAATGCCTGTTTGTGTGTGGAAGGGCCTAAGACCTTAAAGACAGAGCTTCATGAACATAGACAGGATTCATTCGCAGGCATCCCGGTGTAGAGAAAGTCCATCCCCTCCCCCACCACATGGTTGTACAATAAGTGAGCAGTGCAGTGAAAGTCTAAGCTTTCGAACTGACTTAAGAGTGCAGAGTGGGAATTTTAAAGGGGCATTACTTAATTTTGTTTACTGCTTGCTTGTACAAATAACCTTTAAAAAACTTAAAACATGACAGAAAAAAACAATGAGTTAAGCCATGGCATTTAAGTTTATTAAAACACGTGAGTCTGGAATGATGGTTTGTGTTTGGAGTGGCTAAGAAGACGGAGCTTCCAGGACACAAACAGGAATCATTCAAATGTCAAAAACATCTCACTTTTAAATCGCACAGGCAGGGTGGAGTTTGGTTAAACACGACCCCGTGTCTCAGTTACGCACAATACTGACCTTGGATGTAGTGCTTTCTTTTTTTTTTTTTTTACTTTTTTGTTTTTGGGTAGTATCACTATCACTATCTAAATGCAACACTGAAATTGATGCTTTGGCAGTAAATGCACTCAAAAGACTAAAGAGTCCCATCACCGTACTGTGGCTTGAAATTTTCTGTAAATGTCAATCGGTTTTTACACCTTCATTCACCAGATATTTCATTCCCCAGTCCCAGTTTGACTTGAACACCCCTTGTAAATTTGTAGGGATTTTATTTATAATGTTGCATTCTAAAATTGCCTCTTGCTTTGATGTTGCACTGTGATGCATTTAATAGCAAAAATGGGGGCAAGAGGAAAACCAATCCTATTTCTGACTTCAGTCCACATTTTGGATTCCTGATATTTTTTCGGGTTTCTTTTGATTAAAGGCAGTGGGTTAGCCTCTACTGAAAAAAGCCTGTCCCTGAAGCTTCTGCTTAAGAAAAATCTTGACAGCAATTTTCATAATCTACAAGCACCCACGAAAACATGGACGCATTAGAGTCTGAAATTCTGAAAACGATTCTATGCAGCTAGCAGTTAGTAAAATATATCCCCTGATATAAAGTCGTGTTTAGAAGGAAAATGCTCGTTCTTGTTCTGTAATGTATGTAAATGTAACATTACTAAAATATATATATACACTAGCAAAAGAGGAAGCCTATACATTTAAAGTAAGATGATTCATAAAGAGAGATGCTGAAGTGCAGGAGGCAGGTTTTGGAGGATCTGCAAAGCGTGTAGAGAAGTGAAGCTGCGAGAGACAGCGCACGGTAAATAAGAAAGCGAGCAAATCTCCATGGCACTCTCGCTGAGAGCAGAGCATCTAATGTCTATAATTAGAGCAGCAGGCAAGTGCTGAATGCTGAATTATCGTAAACCTATGTACTGTACTTGTATACCCGTGTACTGTATAAGGCTAAAAATGGTACAGTGCGACGGATCTCTCATTCTTGTTGTTCTCTTTGACTTTCGCGGAGCAGTAAATACCACGACGTAGTATCTAGCATTGTACGACACGCGATCTGACATTAAAGCAGCATTAAAAAAAAAAACAGCATTACAAGAGGAACAAAGGGACATGTGCAGGGAATGCATGCAAAACCAATGATGTGTATCGCTTGGATTCCTTGTAAGCAAAAAAAAAAAAAAAAAAAAAACTATTTATCACTAATCTAGAAGGAATTTTCATGAAATAGGAAGAAGCTTGTGGAAATCTTTTGTCTTGCTGTCATTTATTTCAACTGCAGACTGTTCTCACTGTTCCCCATGGAGCAGCAGCGAGTGCAGACACACATGCCGAGTGTCTCTTTCTATGCTTTTTTTTTTCCTACAGGATGACAAGGTCTTGGAAAATGATTCAGCAGCTCGTGTCATATAGATAGATAGATAGATAGATAGATAGATAGATAGATAGATAGATAGATAGATAGATAGATAGATAGATAGAGATATAAGACATACACAGGGCTTCCTTCTGATCTGTCTAACTAAATGCATTAATCAGCTAAATGCCTGTGACTCAAAGTCTGCAATGTAAAGAGTAAAAAAGGGAGAAAAAAAAAACAAAAAGAAGAGAAGCATAACCAGATTCCATGTATTTCTGTAGCCCATGATCCTTCCCATATCTCCATTTCCCTGTGCTGCACTCGTCCAATTACAGGGAGAACACAGGCAGAACAGCACACTTCATAGCTTTCAAGTGTGTCTGCAACCCCATGGGAATAAAAAAAAAAAAAAATAGAGACAGCGAAAGACATTCCTAAAACACCCCGCCACCCTTTTTTTTCCCCATCTCCACTCTCTCTGACTGGATGGTTCTTTCTGTCTCACTCTTTCTTTCAGCCTCCCTCGCATGTCTCTTTTTTTCACATGGCTCCAGAGGAACTAAATCAGATTCTGGTCGGATCAGGCCGTCCCTAGCTGGTCGATAAGGTCTTATTGAATTAGCACTTCCACAGGAATTACCCACAACCACCTGTTTCGCCGCCCCATGCCATACACTCAATACAGACGTACACACATTGCGCATTGCGGCCATTAACCAAAACCAACAAACACAATACGGTGCGGCAAATCTCTCTATTTGAGGTGTGCCACGAGACTCACAACACAACCACAGTAAAAGCAAGCTGAAATGTGTGAGGGGAAAAAAAAACACTAGCAGCCACTCTTTAGACTCTTTTACTCTTTACAGCTCAGCTTGCTTAACTTAAAAATCTAAAATGATGCAACCAAACAAGACATAAAATCTTGCATGTACAGATTAAGAGCTTCATTTATTCACATATTCACATCAACCATTAGAATACGGGGTGAAGTATGATCTGCAGTGACTCCGGGATGGCTGCGGGTGCCAGATGGGCTGGTTTGAGGATTTCAGAATCTGCTGATCTCCCGGGATTTTCACACACAACAGTCTCCAAAGTGTTACACTGAATGGTGAGAAGCGCAAAACGACCGGACGAGCCCAAGCTGACAGAAAGGCGACCACATGGTAACCAGTCTCTCGAACCGTGATGAGCAGAGAAGCCTCTCAGAACTGACAACACTGTCAGTCTCTCGGTCTGATGGATCTTGATTTTCCGAAGCGATATGCAGATAACAGGGTCACAATGTGACACATGAGCATGAAAGCACTGACCCAACTTGGTTTGTGTCAGGAGTTCAGGGTGCTGCTGGTGGTGATGGTGATGGTGGTCTAATGGTATGGGGAATGTTTTCATGGCACCCATTCAGTCGCTTAAAAACAAGTAAGCATCATTTCGATACAACAACCATAAACAAATCCATAAACACTGCAATCGTGTTAACAAGAATTGTGCATGTGTGCATTTTTGTGTTTACTTCATCATTTTTTTTTCTGAAGTCGTTTGATGGAAATGTACAATTGGGAAATACCACATAAATATATGCGTACTTGCTATATCTTGCACTCGCTTAACTTATACAGATGATGGAGGAGAAGCTGTTACTCTGGAAACTACCACAGAGTTTTTTTTTTTTTTACAAAAAGAATTTTAGTTATTCTTTTATTATTGTAACACCACAATTTTTATTAAAATACAATATATATATACGTCACGTATAGCCATTTGATGAAGTTTTTTTTATTATATTATATATTTTATCTATCCATCTACAAAATATATGGATATA
>JAQMYK010000003.1:24066142-24076284 GCA_030014345.1 Clarias buthupogon
TCTCGCCCTCCTGGGACGGCCTTCATGAGAGCCAGTTTCATTATGGTGCTTGACGGATTTTGCAAATGCACTTGACAGTACTGTTCTTGCAAGAACTATTACCCTATATACATTAGGGTGAAAACTATGAAGTAGGAAATTTATTTTTCTTGTTTTATATGTTTTATATGTTTAGTTTTTCTCTTGTATAGATATCACACTCATTTCCATATATATATTTTTTTTTATTCTGTAAACCTTCTTTGCGACAATGACCACTGTTAAAAGTGCTGTATATATATAATTGAACTGAATTGAATCTGTATGTTTTGTGAATTTTATGTAATAATTTACCCTGAAGCGTTTTCATATTAAAATGTATAACTGACATGAGACCTCAGGCGATGTCCACTTAGCCACATCCCTCTCCATCTCGTACTACTGAGCAGGAGACCTTTGTAGTGCAGTCCCTTGCCTCGTTCACAAACTAGAACCAGGGCGCCAACGAGGTTAACTGATCTGCACGGTGACATAAAAAAAGTGGCGTGCAAATAGAAACAAGCAATAGAAAATCGATCGCGCAAATGTTAATATCATTCGGAATCATTCGGAATGTGCCGTGTGCCAGTCTGGGCAAGATGGATGCCCAGATGCACGACCGGCCACCCAAATATAAATCCACCACTGGGTACAGAACAGCTTTAGTACTATGACCACATCGACACAATCACGTTTATCTTTCAGATCGCTAACTGTTTAACTAGCATGGAGATCGCTAACTATGCATACAGGTGCATTGATGACATCACTTATGTTTGAGTTCATTGAAATTTGTACTCGTTTAAGATGCTACTGTAACTATACCGTGACATCGGCACGACCGGCAACCACTCGAGGTCTCTCAGTAATAATGAAAATAACAGAATCAACCAACAAATAAGCATCAGAATTGCGAAAAAATCGTGATTTAAGGGCGGAGTTTTACTCTCAGAGCAAAAGCTCTGACGCCTTGAACTTTTTCAATCAGGTGGGTTTCTGTGTCATTACCATCAGAGCTAAACAGCGAAACAGGCCTGCAATCATGCAACTCTATTATTCCTTGCGCTTTCCTAGTGTGAGCATCTGGGAGCCATTTTGAGTTTTTCAGTGCTGTTTGTTTATCAGCCTCCTTCGTTGGCACGATCATGGACCAAAAAAAAAAAAAAAAGAAGAAAAGAAAAAGAACGGGTGAAGTAAGACAGAAAGAAAGAGAGGAGAGAGGAACAAAATAAAGAGTTCTCTCTCTCTCTCTCTCTCCCTCTATCTATCTGTTTGTCTGACTGTCTCCATACCCGAGTCTCAATCGACACCTTGCACCATTGTGGGGTGCTCTGTGTATGTGTATGTGTGTGTGTGTGTGTGTGTGTCAGGGCATGAATGTTGGGGGAAGGGTTAGGTTCTTAACTAGATCTCCCCGAGTCACAAAATCCAATTTTCAGGTGCACATCTAGAGGGCCGACCTCTAAAGCAAACACCAGCCTCCCCTTCCCCCTCTCCCCCATCCCACCCAAACACCCCCACCACACACACACACACACACACACACACACAAACAGACAAACACACACACATACACTCCAAAGCCTCAGTGCCTCATAGGAAAAAGAATATGAGCAGACATGAATTTTAATGCAGTTTCTCATCGCCAGTCGGCCGGTTTCATTTCAGCCATGGAAATAAATAAAAAGGAAGAAAGAAAGAAAGAAAAAAAGAAGAAGAAGATGGAATACAGATAACGGATAGATGAATCTTAAATCAAAAGCAAAGAGAGATGACGGAGCAAAAGAGAATTGGAGAAGGAGAGAGAGATTGACAGGAGCAGACAGACAGACAGAGAGACAGACAGACAGACAGGCAGACAGACAGATAGAAATTGACAGAGATTTAAGAGAACTGGCAAAAAAGACAAAGAGATGAGTCGAGGAAAAGGAGAGAGTGAGATAAAAAAAAAAGGGGGGATGAAGGGAACAGATTGGGGAGAAAGAGGAAGACAGGAAAGAAGACAGCAAGTAAGATGGAGAGGAGGAGAGAGAAAATGGGAAAGCGAAAATCTCATCTCTTGGCAGAATAATCTGTCATTTATCAAACTGATTGAAAAAGGAGAGAAGTATACGAGAGGGTGAGGCGAGGCACTGGTGAAAACGAAATAAAGACAGAGCGAGAAAAAGAAAAAAAAAAGGAGAGAGAATGTGGATTTGGTCCCGCTCCAATATTTCATCGCGCAGCTCGACTAGAGTCTAGGCATCACGTCCGTGTCTAGACGTTTCTTCTTTTCTTTCTTTTTTTTCCCTTGAAATATTGCATGAATAATGTATGGCTGAGGTTTCATTAAAACTTCCTCTTATTAATGATATTGCTCCTGGTGTGCTCTGGATAAGGTGTGTGTGCGCACGTGTGCATGTGTGTGTACATGTGTGTGCATGTGTGTGTGCGTGTGTGTGGATAACCTGGGAGATTGGAAGGGTAACAGAATATGTGTCCTCTTACACATAATAAAAAAAACACACACACATACACACACACTATAATAAAAAAATATCATAATAAAATATAATAAAAGAAATGAACACATTACTTTTTTCAGACAACCACAACAAGTGCCAACTGTTACACATACACACACACACAGACACTCACTCACACACCCCTTTCATCCTGGTGCTCAGCCAATTAACTCTGGGAGGTGAATGTGCTCGTGCACAAGGACACTGCACTGAGGTCAAACAAGGTAGCGCTGCACAAAAATTCCGTGCAAAAGTCTTAGGCATCGTATTATCTGTAGTACAAATGTTCTTATATACAGTATGTTTATCATGTATGCATTATTATGTACAAAACCATAAACTAATTCCAAATACATCTTAGAAGTTAATAAATAAACAACATCATGCAACATATTACATGACAGGCCAGGTTTCAGATCTGTACTGTAGGCACCTGGGTTTTGCATGAAAATCGAAAGGAACAAGTATGACAAAGACTTTTGCTCCGTACTGTATGTGTAAAAGTTTTTGAATATTTTTTTTTTTTAATACGTATACACCATATCTCACTCACTCATCGTCTATACCGCTTTATTCTGTATACCGGGATACACTTTATATGGGGCCAATCTATCCATAGTGCCAATCTATCACGGGGCACACACATACAGTAAACACACACACTCATTGAGACACTATGGGCAATTTGGGAACACCAATTAGCCAAATCTGCATGTCTTTGGACTGTGGGAGGAAACCGGAGAACCCGGAGGAAACCCACCAAGCTTCAGGAGAACATGCAAACTCCATGCACACAAAACCCAGAGGCGGGAATCAAACCCAGAAACTGGAGGTGCAAGGTCTCAGAAGAACAACTTTGTAGTTACATTTAGGCATTTGGCAGACGCTCTTATCGGTCTTATAAAGTGCTTTGTAGTTTCCATAATTGGATAGAACCTTACACTGGGTTACTAGGTTACTAAGTAAGTACTATCAGTCAAACACTGTTGGGAAGTTTGTTTTTTTGTTGGGATTACCCCAAGTTTAGAACATATAACTTTTCTTTTCCACAATGTCGTTATTTATTTAACAAATATGAAGCCAAAAAGGAAAAAATCCATGCAGGCACTACTATGTACCCCCATGTTTCAATTGCTTGTAGATCCATCTTTAGCAGCAATAACTCGAATGAATCATTACCTGTATAACTTTATCAGTCTCTCACATCGTTATCCCATTCGTCTTCACAGCATTGCTTAAGTTCGCTGGGTATTCGCTTATGCACAGCTCTGTTAAGGTCCACCACAGTGTTTCAGTTGGGTTGACTTTTATTCCAAAACTTTGATTATTTTTCATCCATTCTGTTGTAGATTTACTGGTGTGCTTCAGATCAAAGTTTTAGCTGTTGGACAGATGGACTTACATCTCCCTCTAGAATACTCATGGTTGACTGAATAACTGCAAGGTGCTCAAGGTGGTCCTGTGGCTGCAAAACAAGTCCAAATCATCACCCCTCCACCACCATGCTTGACAGTGGGTATGAGGTGAAATGTAGTTTGGTTTTCCTTCACTTTGGTCTCATCTGCCCAGAAGCCAGGTTTCTCCTGTCACCCTTCCAAACAAACCATACTTGTTCAGTCGTCTTCTAATTGTGCTGTCATGTCACTTTAACAATAAATATGCACAGTGAGTCCTACTGGGTCAGAGATGTAGCTCTTGTGTTGTGTTGTATTACTCTGAGCATTGCACAGTCTGACCTTGGGGTGAATGTGCTGAGACGTCCACTCCTCGGACAATTGGCAACCGTCTTCGATGCTTTCCACTTATATGAATAATCTTTCTCACTGAAGAATGTTGAACTCCAAATTGTCCAACAACCAATTGGAAATGGTTTCATAACTCTTTCACGATTGATGTGCAGCAAGAACGAAGGAGTAAAGGGGGTAATTCGTATTGCCCACATGTTTTCTTTTTCCTTTTTGGCCTCATTTTTGTTAAATAAATATTGGCACGGTGAAAAACAGTTATGCAGGGGTAGCATATGCCCCATCTCACAAACTTTCACCTTAAGAACTGAAAATTTGCAAGAAATTTGCCTCGGTATACAAAGCATTTACGGCTTATGAACAAATAAATAAACTGAATGCTAGCTAAGTTGCGTGTACGCCCAGGAGCTGTTCAAAACTTATTTGTGTCAGTGGAAAGCCAAGCGAAGTTTTTTTTTTTGTGTGTTTTTTTTTTTGGCATTTTGTACAAGTCAGCATCTTTTTTTAAAGCAAACGGTTCCAAGAGGAATCATAAATTAGGGTTAAGTGAGGTTTAATGTCTATTTATTGCATATTACAATTCATTTACATATGTTTTTTAAATGTTTTGATTGTTTTATATGCAAAAATATGATTATAGTGTTGGAAATTGGTAATATTTTTTGGTGGCTGGAACAGATAATCACCATTTACATTATTTCCTATGGGGAAATGCATTTCACAATACAAAATTTCGCCTTAAAAATTCAGGTTAAACTACCTGTGCTGAGGTCCTGTTGTATATTGTTGTTTGTCTGAGGTTGTATTTAAATAATACTAAGACCCACTATGAGCAGATGATTTTATTATGTTTTTACACAAAAAAAAATGTAAAAAGAATTTATACACACACACGGTTTGGTTTGTGTGTCTATTTCTTGAGGTTAGTGTGTTTGTGTGAGAGAGACGTACGCTTGTGGTTGTTCTTGCGTTGAAAGGGTAGAGTGTGACGTTCCGAGTCTTCTTCACCTTCTTCGTCTGCCAGGTGTGTGTGAGTGTAGTGGTAACTCAAACCCGGGCGGTTCTTGTAGCGCTTACCGCAGACTACAACACACACACACACATACAAAGCAGACAAACGATGTGAATAAAATTCAAAACCACAGACCACTGAACAAGTATTAACAACATTATAATAACACTGTTCTTGCTATAAGTAGGAATAAAACACTACGAGGAGTGCGATTTTGGGAATACGACTACATGTGAAGATAGGAATTCCTAATGTGAGGTTTATTCCTCTTACACCACAATTTGTCAACATCTCCAAACAGCTAAATGAAAAAGAATGACATCATACATTTTCAGCTATTTATATTTATATATTTATAATTTACATTAATAGTGCCCTCACCAGCCTTCCATGACTTGTACGGACATCTGCCGTACAAGTCACAGTGAATTAAATGTTACTAAAATACAAAAGTACAAAACACACAAATGTTAGAGCATACGCACTGTCACAAACATATGGCTTGTCCCTGTCCTCTATGGAGGCCGGTTCCTGACGCTTTCTCATTCCTCCTACGCCGCAAGCCTGCATGGGACAGAATAAAACATTCTGACTTTCTGAGGTTTATTGCCTCAGAAAGTCAGAATGACTTGAAAGTGAAAGTAAATAAATATTCAATTGAAGATAAGTTAGAGACCGTAGAAAAGCGTGTTAGAAAGTATAAGTGTATTTGTATGCTAAATAAGAAATGTACAGTATATGGTTTTGGTTTTAACACTAATGGTTCAGTCTAATAGAAATCTTATACCCACACACACACGTATAAATATAATTTAAATATTTCAATTTAAGTTGTAAATTACTATCCCTATAATATGCATACAACCTCAACCTTGCTGTATCGATGCATTCATGGGAAGTTGACTGGAATGGAAAAGTGTGGTAAGAAAATGTGCACAAGCAACAGTGGTGACTACAGCCTTAAGAAGGTTGTCAAGCGAAGCCAATTCAAGAACTTGCAAGAGCCTTACAAGGAGTGCAGTGAGTCTGGAGACAGTGCGTCACGAGCCACCACGGAAAGACGTCTTCAGGAAATTGGCTACAACTGTTGTATTCCTAGTATCACTCCACTCCTGGACCAGACACAATGTCAGACATGTCATATTTGAGCTAATGAGAAAAAGAACTGGACCATCGCTCATCTTTACAGACTAAAATAAATTTTGCACTTCATTTGGAAATCAAGGTCCTACAATCTGGCTGAAGAATGGAGAGGCACAGAATCCAATTTGCTTGAAGTCCAGTGTGAAGTTACAACAGTTGCTGATGATTTGGGGTGCCATGTGTTCTGCTGGTGTTGGTTCACTTGTGTTATCAAGTCCAAAGTCAAAGCAGCCATCTGTCACCAGATTTTAGAGCACGCCATGCTTCTGTCTGATAAAAAGCTTTATGAAGATGCCAAATATCCTTTTCCAGAAAGACTTAGCACCTGCCTACAGTGCCAATACTACCACTAGCTGTTTTTCTGACAATGATATGATGTGCCTGATTTGCCAGCCAACATGCCTGACCTGAACCCAGAGAATGTATGGTGTATCAAGCGGAAGATGAGAAACGCCCAACAAAAAAAGGGTTGAAGGCTGCTATCAAAGCAACCTGGTTTTCAAATTATCATGAAATTAAAGCAAAAAAGGCTTAAAATATTTCACTTTACGAGGGGCGGTCATAAAATTGTTAATATTGCTAAGAAAAAATAATGCAATAAAAACAAACATTGGTAGTGAGCTTAGTCCTTCTCTACATATCCTCCACCTAAGGTGACATCTCTCCAAGCGATGGATGAGCCGGTGGAGATCGTCTTTAAATAACCCTTCTTTGTGGCTCTTGAGAAAGTCGGTAATCATCTCGTCGTCATCAAACATCTGCCATGAAGTGGTTTCCTCAAGTGCTGGAAGAGGAAGAAGTCCCTGGGTATGAGTTTGAGGGAGTAGAGCTAGGATGAGGCAGAATTTCATACCCCATGTGGCAAGTTTTACTGTTTTCGTGAGCTGAATGGGCTGGCGTGTTGTCATGAAAAAGACAATCTTAATTTTTTTCAACCAGGTGAAGCACAGGTGTCTTCAACTCCAGTCCTGGAGGGCCAGTGACCAGCACAGTTTGTAACTCACCCAAACACACCCACTGAACCTAGTAATTAACAGATTAGTTGAATCAGGTGTGTTTGAGAAGAAGAATCAACAAACTGTTCATGAACGTACTCATTTCCAGAGACATAATTTGGGCAAATATTTACATTTAATGAATCCGGAAACTTTTTAAAGTAAATTACAAGAGAATTTACTTTTTCATAATGAAAATTTTTTTCAAGATGCACTATATGCACGAATACACACACAGTGCCAGTCAAAACATTGGACATACCGCCTGACCAAAAAAACACAATCACACAATCATACAAAATCATAAAATTTCATATAATCAGCTTTAGTTTTGAATCCAACACACAATATTGTGGCCAGTTCATGTGTGAAAATGACGGAGGCTAGCTTCTTACACTTATTTTCTGGAATAGTGTCAATCTGGACTCATCAGACCTCATGACCTTTTCCATTGCTCCAAAGTCCAATCTTTATGCTGCCTAGCAATCTAACAAGTTTTTCTTTTTGTTTCCCCTGATTAGTCTCAGTCTAAAAAAATTGTTTATGGACTCACAGCTGTTTAATCTCAATCCTGTGTGTTCTTGTTGCATTGTGTATTTGGAAATGTGCTAGTTTTACCTATTAAACATTGCTGTGATTTCCGCTGTCTTTTTCTGACAATGCAACCTCACCAAGTGTTTACCTGATCCCCAATCATGGCGGTTATACAATACGATAATGTATTGGATAGTTCTCGATTTGAATCGTCATTTTAAAACTCCTTAGATGTTATACAGTACAGGAGGTCTAAAACCTAAAAAAACAAATCAAGCATTTTAAAACACTTGTTACCCCCAAAAAAATGAAAATGGAGAAAACAACAGGTGTCTTATTAAAAATGGATTAAGCATGTTTCTATTTCGCAAAGGTGAAATTAGCAAACTATGACATTCACTTGTGTAAGGAAATCTCATTTAGCTAGCAAATGGTTTCTATGATATTTTGCAGAAAGCCTAGGCGCGCTTCCAAAGCAATTAAATATTCGGGTGAAATATATTCATAATGTCTTTAAGTTCAGATGTCGAGATTTTATGGCCAGAAATCTGCCATAGTGACATGTAATGAATTTTCCCAGACTGCCCCACTTCCTCTGCGTATGTTTCTCTTATATTCAAGTAATTTTTTAGCTACAGCATTCTCTAGTATTTCTACACATTAATCTGTATTTTAATCAAATTTACTTGAAACTAATTGAATAGAACAGTTACACTATATATACATATGCTTTGTACATTATGCGGATCAGCAAAATGTCCCCACAATGCCTTGCCTTTCTAATATCAAGGAAACAAAGACACACACACACACACACAGAATAGTTCTTCGCTCAAGGCACACAAGATGAAGGAAGCATTAAAGCGAAATACCCTCCACCCTTAATAACTACCTCTGTAGGGTTTGTAACACCTAAGTGCAGGGAGCACATCCCAATTAACAGTGGCAAGGGTGTGAAATTCTCACACAAATTGCTGACGCTTTCAGAGTTCCTTCAGCCACAGCTGCACAGCCCTCTTTGTTCTCTGGGCGAGCTTATGGATCACAGGGACACTTTATGGATTTACACATAAGTGTGTGTAGGGACAGCTAGCTGCAGATGAACGCGATCGTACCACAATGTTTATCCTAAGGATTTAAGTAAAATCAACCAAAAAAAGCTGAGACAAAACATGCAATAGCATCTGGCATACTTTTTTTTTTTGTGTGTCAGCTACTTTCATGATCAGCGCACACAAGGGGACAGATTAATAAGCTTGTAAGAGCTCTGTGAATTACTGTCTGAGTGTGAGAAGTGTGTGAGTCATGTTTGGCACGACGACCATGGTGCTGAGTGTTGTTGTTTTTGTTTTGTTTTGTTGCGACGTACCCGTCCTTTGGTGCGGTTCTTCCGCTTAGGCACATCTTCCTCCATTTCATCCATGTCCAGCTCATGAGGAAAGTCTCCAACCAGCAGCTTCTGTTAACACACACCACACATAGTAATCATCTATATATATGGACATACACAGATCAGCCATAACATTAATACTCAAGACATTAAGCTAAATTTTGTGTAGGTTCCCCTGGTGCTGTTGGGGCAGGTCTGGCCCCTTGGGGCATGACTCCAAACAACCTTTTGAGATGCACTGTGGTGTCTGGAAATGGGATGCTAGCAGTGGAGCTTGTGAGTGCTTTAGGTTGCGTGGTGGGGCCTCCATGGATCAGACATGTTTTCTGGTGCATTCCGTGGATGCTCAGATGGACTAGGACCTGGGGAATTTGGAGATCATGTTGGTAGCCTTGGGTTCTTTGCCTGCTGGGCCACATACGGGGCAGTCAGTGATGCACTGGGTGTTCTGATACCATTCTATGATAGCCTCTGAATTACCATCTTTCAGCAATTCGTGCTACATTAGATTTTAAATGGGAACGGATAGGATGGGTTGGCCTTTGCTCCCCACAGACATACTGTAGATGAGCCTTGGGTGTCCATGGTCCTGACACCAATTTACTGGAATATCACTGAAAATCAATATTACTCATTCCACCCAGTGATGGTGTTGTGGCTGATCAGTGTATACTGTATATATACAGTATCTTTATTTCTGTAGAGACATGTGGCAGAGCAAAAATTACACTACCGTTCAAAAGTTTGGGGTCACTTGCAAATTTCTTTGTTTTTGTTTAGTGATTTATTTTCTACATTCTA
>JAQMYK010000003.1:24088417-24102854 GCA_030014345.1 Clarias buthupogon
CGGTATCGGCGAGTACTGAAATGCAAGTACTCATACTCGTACTCGTTTTCCAAAAAAGTGGTATCGGTGCATCCCTAGTTAAAAACAATGAACACCGACCTCATTCAGTAGGGAAATTGATTAAGAGGCTGTTTGCTCATTAACTTGTAGAATTATGCGAAGGCAACATTTCATGTCGTACATTCTCCTAATTCATTTGCTGGCTTGACAATTGCTAAACGTAACGTTTCAGAATCGCTCCCTCTACTCCTGATAACTCTGACTGATAAATGCTGTCCTATAATTCAACACTTGAAGTTTATCCAACATGTTGTGAGCCCGTGAGGTTGTGCCAGGATATCCCCACTCATGGCCATTTTGGCTTGTAGGTCTGGTTTATTAGGTTAAACAATCCACACACACACACACCCAACCAGGAAAAATTCAGCACTGCTTTTAGAAAATACTTCCAAAATTTCTGATAAGCAGTATGAATTATTTTTTAATGACCATTTTATTTTACACTTCCAGTAACTGTGTGTGCCAGTTACTGTGGAGCTAATGTAATGTATGTTTATGTAATAAATTGTATGATACAGCATCTGGTCAATTTTAAAAACCAAAAAAAAAAAAATTTTATTTCACACTATATTTATAAGCATTTATCCTCATCTAATTGAACTTTTTGCAAGACTTTTTATTTAGTGTTAAAAAAAACCTGCTCGGATGAGCTCACAGAAAATCCAAAATAAAAAAAAGTTTTTTTTCTCCTTCACCTGCTGGTGTACGCTAAATCTCCAAAACAAAATACAAAAAAAAAAAAAAAAACACACACACACACCCATTCGACCGATGCCACTTATCTCCCTCAAGCATCAAATCATTTTCTCACAACACTTTATCAACAACTCAAAGTAGCCGCGAGATAAAATGACGCTGTCACGGTTTATGAAACAACATGAATGATGCACCAAACACCCAAAGCAAAGCGATCCCTTCAATTTTGAGGAAATATCCTATGACAGCACTATATCGCATTAGTGCTCTGATGAAGAATTTTTCTTCCTTTAAGCCCAATTCAGAAAAATGCTAAATGTGAATGAATGACGGGAATCACTTGGGAAAAAAATGAATGATTCCAGGACTGTCAGGCAAGAGGACCCAATGTCATATCCGGCCTGTTCGCTTATTATTCACAGTGGTATTACGAACAATAAGTTTAACTACATGAATTGACGTTCGCAAAAAAACACACTTTATTTCAGTATTTAATTTATTTAAACATCACAGATTCGTCCTCTTGTTCTACTGTTGTTGGAGCTTCTGCATTGCCGCTGTTGGAGATCGTTCCACATGTATTCCCAAAGTGGAAAAGATTTATAGACAATTTCCTAAATTTTCTGAATTGGGACTGAACATTAGACGTGTACCTAGGAACTGCTGCTGTCATCATTAAAACTGTTCTGTCATTTCATTTTTGTAACACACTTAGTAATTTGACTTAGTACATCCAGTAGCTCCCATAAGAAGCATTGGTGGCTCAGTGGTACAGCAGGTTCTTGTCTGCTATGCGGAAGGCCCGGATTCGATTCTCACCCAATGCCCAAACCCCCAACCGCTGGGTGAAGTGCCGCTCCCAAGCACAGATAAAATGGAAGTTGTGTGCTGATCAGATGACCCAATGTGGCGGCCCCTCGACTGGAGCAGCCGAAAGACTAACAACAATACAGCTCCCATAAGAAATCTTACTATACTATGTACTATACTTTACTATATAAGCGGCATACTATAATATACCATGGTATTACTGTGGTACTTTGGTATAGACATTAACATGGCAGGCAACATAGAATTTTATAGAGTGCCAAAGTAGATACTATGGAACTTACTATGGTGTAACTGTTGGGAACCTTGTCCTTTGTCGAATCAGAGACCAGGAGATGTTGGGATATCTTTCAAGCAGAAGTTACTCTTTATTGAGAACTCTCCGTGCGTCGCTGTAGTCATCCAAGTCTGGCTAAAACTCAGCACTGGGGAGTTTATACTTTTCAAGGAGGAGGGATACAAAGAGGTGGACCTTGAGATCCCACCCAGTGGTCAGGAAGTGCATAAAGACCAGACTTGATCTTCTTAGAATGTCATCATCTTTACCTCAAAATGTAAAACCCAATGTACATAACTCTTTCAGTTTATATACTATTACGTTGGAACCTAGATTTAACATTTTATAAATTTGTAATCCTACAGTACCCTGGTTGATACCATGGTACTTATCGGGTACCACAGTGGCTATGTATGGGTATGGTTGTACATACAGTACCATATTAGATATGGGTTTCAATACTATCGTGTTAAATTAACGTTGTAAACATACAAGTTGTAAGTATAAGTACCATACTATATAAATATTACCATTATGGTACCTAAACATGTATAGCATATTTTTGTCATGTCCTTTATCAACAAATATCAACAAAAAAACTACCATGACACTGTAAAAAATACCAAGGTGGCACAGTGGCTTAGTTATTAGCACTGTCAGTCCTGTACCTCCAGGGTCCGGGTTAGATTTCCACCCGGGTCTTTGTGAATGGAGTTTACATGTTCTCCATGTGCTCCCTGGGTTTCCTCCAGGTACTCTGGTTTCCTCCCAATGTCCAAAGAAATGCAGTTACCAATTACCCGTAGTGTGAGAATGCTGACCAGAGGTTCTACCAGGGTTGTAAAAATGGGTAATCACATTGCCGTCCACTGTCCCTAGTCGGACTACAGAGGTTCCTAGATGGATGGATGGAAACTGTGTTCCATGGTTCATCTACCGTCAGACTATCATAATATATATACCAAGGTCAAATCCCCTATGGGCTCTAATAGAGTAATGATGTATAATCCCACTCACTCGCTGACGATGTTGGTTGCTTTCACATGTTGCCTTAGAAAGCTTTTGTCTTTGCCACTGTTCTTGAACTTCTCTTGCTTCCTCATTAGGAATGACAATATATCCAGTATCTGGATTTGTTTAAAGCTGTTTTGTGATAATGTCTATTTGAACCATGTAGTACACTGTGTTGATGATGACACTATACTGTGTGTGACTCATCTGAATGCCACTGCATGTTGCACTAGACTTGCTGCACAGCTGAAATTTCTGGCCATCAAAATATTGTTCTGATGTTAATTTGGTAACGTTATGTACGTTGGAACAGTGTCGGCATTAGGTTGTTTTTAAAAGTTATAATTATGTTCTGTTGAAATGACAAGTACATGACGACTGAATAACGTACAGCGATCGCCCCTGCAGCAATGTTGCAAGAACAGTTTCAAAACAATATTAATCCCAAACTGATGGCCTGAGCTATGAACTGAACTGCAGGTGCTATGATGAGAGCACTGCATACTTACTACTAGACTACAGTGGCCAAGAAGTGCAAAACAAAAAACCGAAAACAAAATAACAAATATAAAAAAAATTACAAAACCGAAAGCAAAATAACAAATCAGAAAACAGCAATGAATCAGAACAACAATTCAGATAAACTGGAAAAGGTAGGTATAGTTTGCGAATGTAAGTCTTACCACTGATTGGATAAGACATCTGGCACTCAAGATGAGCAGTAAGATTATTGTCGCAAACTACACCTACTTTTTCCGGTTTTGTTGATTCTTACCTCTGATTGGACGAGGCATCTGCCACTCAAGATATACTTCTTGAGTGCCAGATGTCTTATCCATCCAGTACCAGATTTTCCTGTTTGTCTGAATTGTGTTTGTCTGAACGTTGTGTTTTTTTATTTAGCATTTAGTTTCCAGATTTGTTTTGTTTTCGTTTTTGTTATATTGCTTTTGGATTAGAAATTTTTGTTTTCGGCTTTATTATATTATCGTTTTTGAATTTGATATTTTGTTTATAGTTTTTGCTTTTTTTTATTTAGTTTTTGGATTTGTTATTTTGTTTTTGGTTTTTATTATACTGTTTTTGAATTTCATATTTTGTTTTCGGTTTTATTATATTGTTTTTAGATTTGTTATTTTTGTTTTTGTTTTGTTATTTAGTTGTTGTTGTTTTTTTTTTTATTAATTTGTTTTTGTTTTTTTAATATTGTTTTTACATTTTTTTTTATTTAGTTTTTCGGTTTTGTTATTTTGTTTTGCACTACTCGGTACCACCGTACTGCACCACAGTAGAACATGCTGGTGAGGCTACTAAATGCGCATACATAACAATGAGTGGCACAAAAAAAAAGCAATTTACGATATTATTAAATTAGAAAGCAGACAAAAGGATAGCTCAGCGTCTGAGATCTGTTCTGTGAAAGTAGCCATGATATACATAGATCGGACGCTGTGCAAACACTATACTACTTTGGAAGTAGATACGCCAGAGCTGAAATGCGTATTGTTGTAATATTTCTGAAAGAAAAGAAAATACAGAGGAAACATTACAAAACTAAGGGACGGCATGAGATGGAAGCTGTTTTCTCCGTCCTGATCTCCGATCGGAATTCTAAACCAAGTTAACAACTTAATGGACCATGGATGTGGTCAGATGTTATGCGAATGAATGTTAATGGGCATAATGTTCTAAATAAATGTTGGTTAGAGGTTATATTTGCAAAGTTGTGTTTGGGTTTCTCATCAAAAGTCATTCGATCTTACAACTACAACGCTAATTACAACACTCATCCAAAATTAAAGTTCTTGCTGGGTGGCCAGGAGTGACCAAGCTGAAGCTTGAACATTTGATATTGGTTGAATACAGTATGATATACTGACAATCGAGGACAAACAAGAGAAAAAGCTAACATACAAATATGAAAAAAACAAGCAAAATAAAACGCAATGTAGCTTCATGGTTAAGGAGTTGCACTACTGACTAGAAGGTCCCAGGTTCAAACCCCAGCACCACCAAGAGTCCTCCGTTGGGCCCTTAAGCAAGGCCCTTAACCCCCAACTGCTCAGAGACAGGTATATCGAGATAAAATGTAAGGATAAGGATGTCGTAAACGCAACCCCCGATTTGCTACATTCATCTGGCCGTTAAATGTATCAAGAGACCCATTAGCCATCACCATTTTGTCAGGAAATAAACACAACGTGCTACATGATATACTTGACTTTATTCCCTAACAAAGATGGGTCGATAACGCGGCATATAAAAATGACACTGAACCACACAATAAACTGGACGTTCCACTTCCGCCTTGTTCTGCAAACTAATGCGCCTATGATTTGTCCGCCCCTGTGGATGGACCTAGCATGCTAAAGCGAACCTTATTGCTTAACCCAGGCTGTTATGACGCATAGCATTGTCACGAGCTAGGATTTGTGCATGCATTGTAATCAGCATACCTGTTCTTTATGACTGTTCCACTCGACTGCCTGGAATGAAAATCAGAGAGAAAAATCATCAGAGAATGAGAAAGAAAAAAAAGAAAAGAAATAAAAAAAGTAATAATAATTGCCATTACAATCTGTGCTGTGAGTTGAGGAGTCAAACATTCAGCTGCTGTAATAGACTTCGCTAATTAGATTACACTGAAATGCATTAAAGTGATTCCTGTAAGAAAATGACAGACTGCGGTTTCTTATAATAGTGAGAACGCGCCGAATCTACGTCTAGCGCCGATTTGACTTGTATTTATGTTGAGGAGTGGATGAGAGATGCGCAGTGAAGGAAAAAAAGTGCACGCTGGCGTGTTTCGCATGTGCATACCTCTCTTACATACAATGTGTGTGTGTGTGTGTGTGATCATAGTGGAGAGCCTAAAAAAAGGGGCTTGGAGTGTGTAAATGCATGCGTGAGCTTGTTTTGACCAGCAGTATTGAAGCTTGTGATTTAGTTTTTATTTCACTGCTCTAGCGATACAGGAGGAAGAAAGAAAAAAAACACACACACACAACAAGTTTAAACTACTGTCTGGGGTCCAGTTTGCTAAAAGCAATATAGAGTTAACTGCTAGAGAGAGTATTTAAAATGATGGCTCAACTGTTTTTCGCTTTTCTTACACAGGCCAGTATATTAGTGCAGCGTAACACTGGCTAAAATAATCATCACGGCTATTTGTTTCTATAATGAAATCAGGATTTTTAATCACCATTATTTCGATTTGGGAAATTACTTTAGCGGAAAACATACAAAGCATTCCTTCCCTTTGTATTCTGCATTCCTGTATCTTACGTTTAAACACACACACATGCAAATATAAAGACAAACAAGAGGACCCTCGCACTATGACTATGACGACTTAGGGCTGATGTCATAGTGCCTGGGCCCTAATCAGTTCCCATTAAAATTAACTAAACTAGTCAATACGAAGACAAATACATAATGTAACTGTATGCATCGAACTAACTAACGTTTTAAAGGTCCCATATCTTACTATTACTTTATATAAGTTAATGCCATATCGCCAAATGCGCCATATCAATGATTACATACCAGCACAGAAGAGCCGAGCAACAGTCCAGGGGAGGGGCTTCATAAGGTCACATTAGGGGCGGGGGACTAACTAGCTTGCTTAGTCCCTGACCAATACAAAAATCAAATCTACAGTAGTTGCAGGTAGCGATGAGCGGGCCCAAGGCCCTTCCGCCATCGCCCTGCCCGGGCGCACCAGAAAGAGAGTGGGCGCATACATTTAAAGGGGACATACTGTACCAATACCAGTATGACATCATTTTAGAATAGGGTAGTTTGATGTCAAGACCTTTAAAAAGCCCGGATGCTGGGAAAGAAAGCATAACACAATGATGGCACTCAATATGATGTCACAGAAAGTTATCAGCATAAGTTTAAGGCGTCGTCACGGCTGACTCATTCGGGATATCAAAAATTCCTCCGCAATTTTGCATCCTCAATGTATTGAAATCGAACAGGTCCGGTTCGCTGACGACCGTATAAATCCCCTAGAAGGAGTACATCAAAATCCATTGGGTGCGTCCAATAACCGACTTCCTGTTGAGAGCAATGTGAAAGTTGTTCAGCTCAATGAGATCTACAGTAAATGTGTACCGGGTTTCGTGTGCATACATGCAAGTGTGTATTAGGTATGCAGCAAAAGCTTGTTTAAGGGCAGGTGTTCAGGCATCCTAATGGCAGCAAATTTCAACCTGTCTGCCAATTTTCATGACTTTTCTGATCATTTAAAAAATTTCCCAGATACTGGAAAAAATAAATCCAAGACGGCCTTCACACACTATAATGAAACAGAGGTGATGTCATAGTGCTCGGCCTTAATATAAAAAGACAAAAAAAGAAAAAAAAAGGGTTTTTTTTTTTTACGTTTTTTGTTTGTTTGTTTGTTTGTTTGTATCCACACACACACACACACTGGAGAACCATCTGAATGTCTAAAAAATGAATTTTGCATAATAGCTTCGCTTTAATGCATCAGGTTCAATAAAAGCTCATTGATATGCCAGGTGATTATGTATAATTTCAGCACAGTGGTATTGAATTCTCTAATCCGATTGTTGAGATGGTGTTGATTTTATTATTTTTTTTAAAGAAAACCAGACATTAGTGCTGAATGCAAGTTGCATATACACCGATCAGCCATAACATTAAAACTATTAACATTAAAACCAGCTAGGATTTGGGGTCCCCATGTGCCAATGGCGTGGCTCCGGCCTCTGTGTGGCACCAGGAGGTGGGCAGTGGGTCCTTTAAACGTTCTGTGAGTTGTAGGGTGTTCTGGTGCCTTTCTTTATCCTGGGCCAGCGTTGACTTTATTTCGGCGATTTGCATTGTGCCTTGTCTTTTCTGTCGAAAACACGGAACATAATCTACACGTAATCCTAAGAATAAGATTTGTTATTTTCTTAAAAAGAAATGTCTTTGGAACAGTCAGTAAGTTTTAATTTAATTTGTTAAAAAGACAAAGAGAACAGCTCTTCATCCTGTAGCTGCTGTAACATAAGTGATAACAAGAACTAACTTGACTCACAGAGTTTCCACAACTTTTAATGTAACTATAAATTGGTTAATCAAGCTGAAAAGATCTCCATGTCGTTCATATATTCATTCGTTATTTTCCATAACAGCACTCTCGGTAATGTATTAATCCATATATTAATCCTGAGTCAAATTCATGTATCATGAAAACCAAAAATGTTTCTACATAAAAATCACAACAACTTTACAATATACTATGTGTGTGTGTGTGTGTGTGTGTGTGTGTGTGTGTGTGTCTGTATGAGAGCAGGATACTAGCACAACACACTCAAATATCTAAAATACGGCATCAAGGTCATTATTAGATTTAGTTGCGTTACACTTGTTGTGTTTACATTTACTCGTCTCGAGGCCGCTTTTATCCGAAGTGATGTTTAAGTGAGGCGAGTGCTGCGAAACAAGCTGACACTGATACAAGAGACGCAAGACAGAGTGTCCACTGGCTGACTGAGGGAAAGAAGGGGGATAAAAGCGAGAATATGCACACACACATACACACATACACACATACACACATACACACATACACACACACATACACACATACACACGCATACACAAATATCCAAATACACCAAGATCATAAACAATCGTAGACTAATCTTTAGACAAGGCAAAAGACTACGAGTAAAGAATATCCTTTAAAAAAAATCATAATATCTGAAGCAGTCTTTGTCTATTATGATATAAAAAGCTGACATTTATGTATGCAAATGAGGCTTTGTATAATGAAATAAAATACCTCTCATTTGCATATTTAATGAAACCAAAATTCTAGCCTTTGTATGACCAGTTGAATTGTTTTTAGTATTTCATGTTCAAGTTTTTTCTTTTGTTTGTTTGTTTACAGAATATAATTTCGCACTTTAATCATAAAATATCTCATAACTGTTTTAAGAAACATGCTGAGGGTTTTTTATATGCTGTATTCAGCATAAAATCTAACATAAGCACATCCAATAATATTAACATTAAAAATAAATTCTTATTAAAACTGATATTTTTGGTTCCGAATATTATTTCAGTAAAAGATGTAAAGATACAAATATGATATTTCCACTTGCAAGTATAATTTATAAGGTATGTCAAGAACACTGACAAGATAGATTAAGCATGATGTGGACTGTACATTAACACACACACACACACACACACACACACAAAACACGTACATGTATGATGAACATATGACATTATATATGAGTCAGCCAAAAAAATGTATACACACTTCAGGAAACGAAAATGAGTATGATTTATATTATATTAATGTTATCATATATATCAATATATAACATATAGCAATTAATTTAGTATTATAATATATATATATATATATATATATATGAAGTATTTTTCTTTTCCTGAAGTGTGTATACATTTATTTTGGCTGACTGTATATATACAGTATATACTGCTAAAAAAAAAAAGGGAACACTTAGTCCCAGTTTGACTTGAACGCCTCTCATATGTGTATGTGTGTGTATATATATATATATATATATAGAGAGAGAGAGAGAGAAAGAGAAAGAGAGAGAGATAACATGGAAGGATATATAGCATGATGTAATCACACTGAATGCATGAACGTAATGAAGTCGTAATGAATGGAGTCGTAATGAACAATAAAATGTCACTACTGCAGAAAACCAGTGGGATAAACACGTCCTGAGGAATTGAAATTTTTTTATTTTGCTGTTTTTTGTTCCCTTATGTAGAAAAAACAGCGCTAGGTGAAAGCCTTTACACAAAAAGCCACAGTCCTAAAGCTCCTCCCTTCTCGCCCATCCCGATCTGAATTGAAACCCCATCACTCCTGCCCTCCTCCATTCCAGCACTCAGAGCGCAATCGGCACAACTCAGGGCTCTCAATAATACTTTGACAGCTGTAGAAAATGGCCGCTCTCAGTTTGGTTGCTTCTCTGCACAATCTCATTACATTACGCCATACCCATGCGCCCTTGAAAGCTCTTTTCCAGAGCATGATGGAGAATAGCCTAATGGAAAAGGCAGGGTAAATAGGCCAGGGTAGCTCGAAACAGAAGCAGGAGATTCATCAGACTGCATATTTAACATTACCTTATGAATTCCGTTTCCTTTTTCATTTCTGTATAGAACATCAAAGTAAAACGGCATAAATGCTTGCCGTGATTAGGTCGCTCTGAAGGCTTGTGCTGTATTGTATCGCATTTGAGTTCATTATATCCTAATCATTATATCATCAGGATAGATCAGAAACGATGCGCAACCTTAACCCCAGCATTCGGTTTTTACATTAGGTATGTCATGGTATCCACTTTTAAACAGATCGACACATTGCTGCTGTGTAAGAATTCAATTATCAGGCTGGGAAAATGCTAGAATATTAAATATACCTGCATAGAGTCCATCCAAATGTATTCTCAGCATTGGTTTAAAAATGAGTAAAAAAAAAAAAAAAAAGTTATGAAAAAGCTTGCACTTAACCCTACAATGAAAATATTTTTGTTTGTTTGTTTGTTCTTTTTTAAATAATAATACCTTTCATCTTTAATCAGGAATGTGGTGGCTCACACTGGACAGACGAGGGGGAAAAAAAGAAAAAGAAGAAAAGAAAAAAAATTATTTGGGGATGGGGGTTTGGCTAAAATCAGAAGGTCATGATCATTGGTACATATCCAGGAGCATCTGAACTGAGAGAGAGAGAGAGAGACAGACACACACACACACACACACAAAGTACAGTACCAGTCTTCTCTAACCCAATGCATCTCTGCTGCTGAAGAGGACAGGTGAAAGATCAGCTGAAAATGAACAACAATGAAAGCTTTAATAAACTGACTGACACCTAACACCTCACCGGCAATTAGTCTCAATTAACACATTTTTTCTTCCCAGCAGAATTAGAGGGCTCCCTCTAGAGGAGATGAATCATCACTAGAATGAACTACACTTCACTTTGATGAACTACAGAGAGCTCTTTCAGTTCGACAGAACAATAAAAAATTTTTAAAAAAACACAAGGAAGGTATGGGATATTCATCAGCAACCGATGAGAGAGGAGAATAATCATTCACAAAAAGTCTGAGTCAAATTCATGGAAAATATATTTTAACAGAACATTTCAGGTGTAATGTGAGATTGTGATGAAATATGTGATAAAAAAAAAAAGCTGCGACAGGCGTCAAAGTGCCTAAGAATTCGCTGTTAATGTGACATCCTTAGCAGCGACCTCATTTCCCCTCTCGTCTGTCCCGAACACTCAGCCTTCAGCATCACCAGTATACTAATCACCAACCTGATCATCTGTCATCATCTGCACCTGTTTCTGTTTCTGGTTCATGCTTTAAGTTAGATGATTTTTTTTTAAATACTTGAATGATTCATAGGTCAGGTACAGGGACTTGACTGAAAATGAAAGACTTGCCAAAAATAAGAGCCAAAAAAAAAAGTCCTTCAGGAAGCCTGCAGAACTGTTCCTTGAGATTACAATGAAAAATACAAGAAAGTCTGGCTCTTTGGAGGGAAAATATGAAAAAATGCAGGGTAGAGTAAGACCTTTGCACAGTACTGTACAAACAGCCCCAATCCTCAGGGTTCAGAGTTCTATGGTTTTACTGCACTTTTTTTTTTTTTTACTGAAGATATTCGTTCATTAATTCATCTTCAATAAACAACTTATTCCAGTCAGGGTGAAAGCGGTTCTTGAGGAACTTCCTTTTTTCCATTAAGTCAGAATATCTCGCAATGCACCATGCCAATGGTTCTGGTTCTGGTTCTGGTTTAGTATTGCCATTTTACCCATCAGGATGGAAGAAACAAGAAAACTACAACTATATTCACACAAAAGAACAACCTACTGTTTGACCCTGTTGTCTCAGGGATTAATTAAAACCCAGAGCAATACATTTCATACCAATACATAGTAACAGAAACCACTTTTTTATATTAAACGAGACAAGAAGCACAAATGTATATGCCATGCTTTGGGAATCACGTTTGTTCTTTGATATTTAGGGTACCTTTGGTATTCAGTTCCTCTTTGCAGCTTTTGGCAGGGATGGAAGATATTCACTCCCGTCAATCACAAGTGTATGTGCGGTAATGTATGTGGAAGAGGGCAGGTAGCACTTTCTCATGAGTTGCGCTGTCCTGTGCCGCTACATGATCAGCAGTTTGAAAATTCATGCTTGTCTGTGGAGCGTGAACTATGAGGGATGAGAATTGATAGTAGGGATGGAAATCCCCAGGGACCTCTCGATACAATGTTATCACAATATCTAGATTTGTATTGTGATTCTGTAAGTATCACGATTTTATCCATATCGTAATATACTAGATAGACGCACTATATTGCCAAAGTATTCGCTCGCCTTCACATGCATATGAACTTAAGTAACATCCAATTCTTAATCCATAGGGTTTAATATGATGTTGGCCACGCCCCATTTGCAGCTATAACAGCTTCAACTCTTCTGGGAAGGGTTTCGACAAGGTTTAGGAGTGTGTTTATGGTCATTTTTGACCATTCTTCCAGACACTGATGTTGGACGAGAAGGTCTGGCTCGCAGTCTCCACTTTAATTTATCCCAGAGATGTTGTGTCAGGTTAAGGTCAGGACTCAGGCAGCCCAGTCAAGTTCTTACATTTAGGCATTTGACAGACATCCTTATCCAGAACGACTTACATTTCTATTTCATTACACATGTGAGCAGTTGAGGGTTAAGGGCCTTGCTCAACGGCCCAACAGGGTCAACTTGGCAGTCATGAGAGTTGAACCTGGGACCTTCCAAACCATAGTCCAACGCCTTAGCCACTGAGCTATCCCAGACCTCAGTTTTTCCACACCAAACTCGCTCATTCAAGTCTTTATGGACCTTGCTTTGTAGTTTACTTCGAGGCATCTGGTCTTAGCGTTGCTCCAGGCACAGCAAACTTCCTGACTGGTGGGCAGTCATGTTGGAACAGGAAAGGAACGTCCACCTAACTGTTCCCACAAAGATGGAGGTATGCTATAGTCCAAAATAAGTTCCTTTTACTGGAAGTAAGGGGCCGAGTCCAATGACTGAAAGATAACTCCACACCAGTTCCAACATGACTGCGCACCAGTGCACAAAGCTAGGTCCATAAGGACATGGATGAGCGAGTCTGGTGTAGGGATGAACAGCGCTCCCAAAGAGAGCAATCAATTGATCATATTCCAGAGCCCCTCTCCATCCTGCATGTCACCATCCCGATAATCTTATCTGATCCGCGAACATAAAGGAGCGTCTGTAAAACAAAGTTGCAGGAAACTTCACAAGGCATGGGAGCCACTGTGCCTGGAGCCACGATAAGACCGGATGCCTCAAGGTAAACCCCAAAACAAGGGTGGAAATCAACGATCCGGTAAACAAAGTGGACAGTTTTACAGCTTCAACCCCGAGTTGGGGGGGAACCACCAAGTCATACTTTGACACTCTCGTTGACCTCCAGAGCACATTCCTTTCAATGAACAAAGAGGCATACGACATGGACACTACTTTAAACCACCTTTAAAGTGTGCCAGTAGGGCAAGACATATATACATATATTTACTCAGTATGTTTTATTCCTGTGTATATGTTCGATTATTCTGCATAACTTAAAAGGTGTAATCAGCATTTACAAACCCCTTTTATTAAATAAAGGAAGGAATGAGTGGGTAAGATATGTAATGTTTGATATCAACCTAAAGCTGGCTTTATTCAAAGAACGTTGGTGAACACGGAAAATTGGAAGCATGAACATAGCTCATGCAGAATTACTTTATAAAAGGTGTTAAAAACTCCAACCAGATGGGCCCCACGTGACAGCCGAAACACCGGGCTAAGGTATGAACAAAAGGGTGAACCACGTGAGGCGTGGCTAAGCCCCGCAACCACATCCGATTGGACCAATCACCAGTGGGACGGACTGACCCCGAAGGGGCAAAAACCCTAAGGAAACCAGCAACAACCACTACTAGCAACCTACAACCTCTTCCAAGCAGCTCGGGTTTCCGCCCTTGCGGGCGCTATGCCGCCTCTGCTGGCATCATCCGCTCTTCAAGAGATCTCAACGAGACTTCGTGCCAGAACTCCAAAGTCCCGCAATAAGAAACCCTCAGCAGAAGTTCCAGAGCGCAGCCATCGGTAACCAGGCAACCAACGCCTCACCGAAGGGCTTTCCTGAAAGACGTCACCTCTACAACAGTGCACCAACCAATCAGCAGCGTGATTCCCTTTGCTGGAGGAGAACCACTGGATGAGAACGAAACGTAACGCAAGTAAACAAACAAAGCTGCATACCTTGCTGAAAATTGGTGCTCGGTTCATAATTAAACCGTAAGACTCTGCTCTTGTGACTTTCTTTGATCTAGTAAACAGTACTAGAAGAACTTCCTTAATTTTTACCTTCCAAACTGTTTGTATGTTTGTGTGTGTGTGCGTGCGTTTAAGTAGCGTAGTTTCATGTATCGTAGATTAGTCAAATAAATTCTTGTTTCTTTATAAAGAACTGTTGTCTTGG
>JAQMYK010000003.1:24103253-24114348 GCA_030014345.1 Clarias buthupogon
TGCTCATAATTGCTAAATACTAGATTTTGTGTTATCATCGTTGGCCACGTGATAAGCAGAACTGGTAAGATACACTACATTGTGCTAAACGCTGGACGGGTAGTCGATAAAGTGTACATTATAAATTTTGATTCAGTTAACCAAATTAACCCGAATCGTCAAAGATTCGATACACCACTGACCCAGAGCTAAACACTACATATCAATTGTGAAGAATGCGACAGTCATTCATTGTCATTATTATGTAAACCCTACATACAGTATATTGGTGGAGAATGCGTTGGGCATTGTGTCCCCATTAAAATGTCTACACTGGTGTAGAAGAACTTGACTGTCCTGACCTCAACCCAGTGGTTGACATTCCCAAAGTGCCTGTATGAGTGTGTGAATGAGTGTGTGATTGTGTGTATGTGCCAGTAGATGGGCACCCTTTCCAGGGTGTATACCCCGCCTTCTGCCCGAAATCTCCTGACATAGGCTTCAGGCCTTCTGCAACCATGTATTGTACAAGATAAGCGGTATAGAAGATGAATGAGGGAATAGATAAAGTCATGCGGACTGATGAGTCCAGGTTACCCATTTCCAGAGCGATGGGTCGTGTCAAGGTAAGGAAGGGAGCGCATGAAGGGATGCCCCATCATACATAGCGCCCACTGTACAGGCTCTGGACTGGTGACTGGTCAGGTCTAGGCTCGGCAACGTTCTATGGCAATAAACTGAAGTCAGCTGATGACCTGAATGTACTGACTGACCAGGTTATCACATATATGGAGTTGCCCGTTATGGCCCGATCATATTCCAGGACACAGATTGTGACATTTTTTACACATGAACTGGCCGACACATTGTGTGTTGTCAGGTCGGTTGAACAAAAGTATAAGAATGTACAATTTATTGTTGGTCAGGTGGTGATGTAATGTAATGTTGCCATGAAACAACATGCAGGCAAACATTTCGCAGTATGTCGTACACTACAATACTTTACAATAACACCTGGATGGATTAAAACCACTCGTGCACAAAAGTCAGGAGTCAGTAAGGGATAACGCTGAAAGCGAATGTGTTCAATCTAGCTGCGGTTTTGGTAAACGCTGATGGCCTCCAGAGCTTTCCTATAACATTGCTAGTACTCAGAAGGGCACAGCGCACCCCCATCCCCCTCTATACTGGAGACTGCCCTTTGCGATTCTCATACACTCCCTCCATTCTTCGCCCAATCACCTCCACCCCTCCCTCTCCCTCAGATACCCGGACAAATCGGCTTATTTCATTTCTTTTCCATTTCCCTTCCTTTTGCATGCAGAAAGCACATCTCTATCTCATCCACATCGCTACCTTTTACAAATATAATACTGGGAATGGTATTCCAAAACCTGTTTGGTCCTCCAAGATTTAAAACCATGCCACATCCAACAAACACACACACACACACACACACACACAATCAAGTGCTACTCGATCATCACACTACATTAAAAAGCTATTGTGTACATGATTTGTGGATTCTGTATTTGGTATCCCATTTTTAGACTGCGGTTTCTCTAAAGATTTCTCCCTTACCTCAGCTCAGGGAGTTTTCCCTCACCGGTGTCGCCTCCGGCTCTCTCGTTAAAACCTATGCCGTACGGATTTCCGTAAAGCTGCTTCATGACATGATTTGATCGCTGAAACATGATCGGCGATCAGAGTGCCAGCATTTCCACATCATACTTTCACAGGGCGCTACGGCTGGGCGTTGTGACGATAACGATATTGTGATGTCGCGATACACTATAAATTATATTATATAAATGATATATAATATTCCACGTCCAATTGAGCTGTGGATCATACAGTAAGCAGACTGTCGATTCAGTTTTGCAGCATTACAATTTTCGATTGAATTAAATAGTAATGTTAACTGTCTGATTTGTCTCAAACAGCACGTATTTTTGTTATGACTTTTGTAACAAAAAGTATGTAATAAGCACTGAAATGCTGTGCTGTTGGTTGTTTAAATGTCGTGTCGTGTACAAAGCGGCTGCACGGTGGCGTTGTGGTTAGCACTGTTTTTTTGGTTCGACACTCCAGTCCAGTAGGTGGCGGTAATGCACAAATGTAATGGTCTTGCAAAATGTGAGTGTTTGTGGTTTGTATCTATTTTGAAGTAAAAACTGATCAATAAATTTGATTGATTGAATCGACCAATAAGATCAATTACATTCATAATTAATTCACTGTGAGGTCCAAACAAGCTCAGCGTCCTATGTAAGCATAGCCAAGGGGTCTGGTATTGATTTGTTTTGTTACAGTGCTGTAAATCACAACACATTATTAATCAGAATTAATAAAGCACTCAATCTAGCTATCTATCCGTCTATCTCTTAGGGACGGGAATCATCAGGGACCACCTGATACAACATTATCACGATATTTAGGTGCCGATTCGATTCGTATTGCGATTCTATTCTATAAGTACCGTGAGTTTACAAAAGAAATCCAGATATTCAATCCAATATTATTTTAGATATTTTACATTTCTAAACAAACTTAGCAAATAATTCGCTCCTCCCACACAGGGTAATTCGAGTATCCTGGTTAATTTAGAGTGCACCACCTGCAGGATTGTAGAGAAACTGCAGCATTTTATACGGTGGCCATGAAGTGCAAAACAAATTAACAAACCTGAAAACAAAATAAATTAAAATACGAAATAACAAAACCAAAAACAAAACAACAAAACCCAAAACAAAATAACAAATTCAAAACCAAATTAACAAAACGGAAAACAAAATAACTAATTCAAAAACAAAATATCAAAACCCACAACAAAATAACAAAACCCAAAACAAATTTGTTATTTTGTTTTGGGTTTTGTTATTTTGTTTTCAGTTTTGTTTTTTTGTTTTCAGTTTTGTTAATTTGTTTTGCACTTCAGGGCCACCGTAATTTTACCATCTCACATGCAAACATTAAAAATACATTAAAAATTCATTTTAAAAAAATACATGCGATAAATGCATGGCCACAACAGAAGTGCAATACGTAACTAAATTGATTATTAGGTCTCGACTACTGTACATATAAGGCTTTACTACAATCTGTCATTGGAGTTGAACAGCTTTAATGCAAACCTGAGTAACTAAAAAACACGAATCAATAACATCTATTCAAAATAATTTCTTTTTTTCTAAAAAAATATTTTATTCGAACAAATGAGTTCAAGAATAAAATGCTTGACCGCATTAATTTCACTAACAACCAAAACATTTAACTTCAAAACCTATACCATACGCTGTTTACTATCTCTCTCTCTCACTCTTTTGTGACTCTCACACACACACACACACACGTACACCTGCACATCATCATTTTGCTTCTAAAACATTTAGATAGGTCAGTTTCCCTTATAATGATGTCACGTCTTGTGTTCATATGGGCCAATCTCAGTCTCTCCCCAGCCATTTCTGGCCTCCTTTAGAAGGCCATGTGTACCGATTCCCCTGTGAAAATGGCCGGTGGGACTGCGGCGTCAGAGACCAGATGAATATTTCTTCCTTCGGCACTTTAATAATGAAGGCCTGGGGAGAGGGTCCATCCACGTAATAAGAGCCAAAGTGGAGAAGCCATAAATCTTCTGACGGACCCACACACAGTGTCAGGCATTGCTGTACAGTTCCGGATGCACATCCTGATCCAGACTAATACACACACACACACACACACATGCACACACACACCATACAGTACCACACAAGACCATGCTAGTGAAAATATGGAGTGCACGTGCACAATAAGGAACATATTGTTTTTAGGCTGCGGCTGTAACAAAAGAAGGAGCAGGTGTTAAACTGTTTGGACTAAATAGGCTACGGAGACGTGTTTCTTTTTTTTTATCACAATATTGAGTAGATCCTTTCAATCAGAAACGACCTGTTCAGTTCATGAGTCTGCACTAAAGCCTAACTAATGCTCAAAACAGACGCACGCAGTGAGAGCCGACTCAGATTGGTTTTATCCAACGGGATGCTGGTGTGCATGTGCGAGCAGGGCTTTTAAAGACCAAAATATATCAATTTGAGGTTTTTTGACATCGGAGTGTTTGCTTTTAACAAATATCTTCGAGTGGGTTATTATTATATGCACTTTTCCGGAGTCTTGCGCAATAGCACTACTTAAGGTTGCAAGAAAAAATACACAGAGAAATCACAAGCTGATATCTTTCTAGTCCCGTCTTAGTCTGTAGATTCATCATCTAGCGCTCAAGTGAGTGAATGGGATTGGATCTTCAGCTACGCTGATATGAATCGATATACTGCATGTATTGTACACACCAATATTAAAACCCAAAATTGTGTAGGTTCCCCTTGTGCCTGCCACCGGGGCAGATCATTTAAGTGCTGAATGTTGCAAGATGGGACCAAGCTGTGATGCACAGGGTGCTCTGATACCTTTCTGTATAAAATTGTTCAGGAACTTGCACTAAATCAGCTTTCCTGTTGGATCAGAACACATTTATATTTGGCAGACACCTTTATTCATTATTTTTATATCATTATACATCTGAGCAGTTTAGGGCCTTGCTCAAGGGCCCAACAGTGGCAACTTGGTGGTCATGGGGTTTTGAACCTGGGACCTTCCGAACCGTAGTCCAACGCCATAGCCACTCAGCTACCCCTGACCCCCATGTTGCTGACAGGCATGAATGAGCCTTGGGTGGCCATGATCCAAACTAAACCAAGTTTAGTTCATAAAATTTGGATTCTTACAGACTCGCAATACAAATTGAATCAGCACCTAGGTATCGTGATAATATATACTGTACCAGGCAAAGGTTTGGACACAAGTTTGGATTTATTTTCTACATTATAGAACAATACTGGATTTCTTGGCAAACTATATAAATAAAGACATATTACATTAGGCAATTTAGTAATAACAAGAACAACAACAACAGTCGGTTGTTATTTTGAGACATGAAGGTCAGCTGTTCTGGAATAACAAAACAGTACAAGAACAGTATGTGCAAGTGCATTTGCAAAACCCATCAAGCACCATGATGAAACTGGCTCTAACGAAGACCTTCCCAGGAAAGCAAGACCTCTGCTGCAGAGGAGAAGTTCATTTTGAGTTACCAGAACAAACAGCACCTCAGATCAGTGCTGTTAGAAAGGCTTTACAGAGCATACATAGCGGACACATCTCAATATCAACCGTTCAAAGGAGATGATTATTATTGTATATCTTGGACGCCTTTGGCAATGTACAGTATAAAGAAATAAAACATCAGGACCATGAAAAAGACCATAGACCATGGAGTGTGTCCAGACTCTGGTCCGATAGTTCGTGACACATCATTCTCTTTATGCCATTACACCAACCTAATAAACACTGTCACTCTGATTTATATTTAAGTACCTGGAACCAACACTGTACCGCAATCTAAACCATACAGTAGCATGCAACAAACGGCGTGCTGTTATACAGTACCGCTCTCATAAAAGCTGCACCTGAGTCAGGTTTCAGCAACGCAACATGCTGCATGCGCTCTGCACACGCTGACACAGAACTCAAGTTGCGTGTGGTACCGAGGAGTAAAGGTTCTCTATGAGGTACCTTAACACCAGCGTGATGAATGACAGTCAGTAAGGTAGGTAGCTTTGAAGAAATAGGTCATTGAGCTAAAAATACCCCCCCTCTCTCTCTCTCTCCCTCTCTCTCTTCATTCTGAAAACAAAGAAAATATCTGTCCGGAAAATAAAACGTACTGATGGGTCGGATGGCCTACCAGATTTTGAAATAAATGAATAAATAAATAAATAAAATAAACTCCGAACAGTACTCCAGATCAGAAGGCAAGGGGGCAGAGGGAGGGATTGATTAAAGGATGCAGGCAGGAGAGCACATGGTGCACTTTTATATATAAGAAGTTGTAAAATATCGCTATCACTGATGCAAAGCAGAATCACTACTAGACCCATCAACTGGTAAAATTACTTCAGATTCTTGCCAGAGCCTATTGGGAGGGAAACCATCAGGCCATGCAAACAGATGAGCAAACAAAAAATAAATAATAATAATAAAAATGCAATATATGTTTGGGTCTGATGGAAAAAAGGAAGGAAGGAAGAACAGGGACGATTAATTCTACGGAAAAAAAACATTTAAAATGCTGCGTATTTTTGGACATGTCTGTTAACTCAGGAACATTTCATCTCAGTCCACCAATCCCACCAAATTTATCATTCAAAAAACTTATATACATATACATAAGCGTATGTCCACACCTGACTGATCACACCCATATGTCCTTTTTTGAATGCGCCATTCCAGATGTAGTCCCCCACCTCCCACTATCTCATAATAACCTCCCCTCCTCCGCCTTTCCACTAGATTCGGAAGTATGGCTGTGAGGATTAATGCCCGTTCAGCCACAAGAGCATTAGCGGGGACAGCCACCGATGTTGGCCGAGGAGGCCTGGTGTTCGGTCGGCATTGTGATTCATCTCAAAGGAGGTCAAAGGAGGCTCCGTGCAGGACACTTAAGATCTTCCGTTCCAACCATGTTTCCGCGGAGTGCGTTTTGTGGACAGGGGCATCGTTATGGTGGGACAGGTCCGAGAGAATGGAAGTCTTAATGTTAATGAATACAAATATATCCAAATATATATAAATATATCCAACTTTGCGACAACAGTTTATGAGCAACAGTCAGTTTTTCACATAGTTTTGGGTATATACTGTACAGAGAGTGCAAAGCAAATATGTTGTATATTGTGCAAAAAGGTGGATACTAGAATTTTTTTATTGTTTAATTACTATAATAAATATCCTATGCTTCAATTTGTTTAGTTTTTTTGTTTTTTTTGGTATTTTGGTCCAGGTGACAAATGTTCCCCAGCGCTACCATCAGTCCTGTGTCATGCCAAGAGTAAAGCATCCTGAGACCATTCATGTGTAGGGTTGCTTCTCAGCCAACGGAGTGGGCTCACTCACAATTTTGCCTAAGAACACAGCCATGAATAAAGAATGGTACAAAACAATCCTCCAAGAGCAACTTTTCCCAGCCATCCAAGAGCAGTTTGGTAAAGAACAATGCCTTTTCCAGTATGATGGACCACCTTGCCATGAGGCAAAAGTGATTACTAAGTGGCTCAGGAAACAAAACATTGAAATTTTGGGTCCATGACCAGAAAACTCCCCAGACCTTTATCCTGGAGAGGCGGGGGGACAAACAATCCAACAACTGTCAACAATTCTGACAAGCTCCAAGCATTGATTATGCATGAACAGGCTGCCCTCAGTCGGGATGTGGCCCAGAAGTTGTTCGACATCATGCCCGGGTGACTTGCAGAGGTCTTGAAAAAGAAGGTAAAATAAATCTGGAATACCATGATATACAATAAGGATATACTGATGTAATGGTCATGGTGTGGCGGCACAGTGGCTTAGTGGTCAGCACTGTCGCCTTGCACCTCCACGGTACAGGTCCAATTTGTGGATAGTTTAACATAGTCCTTCGCTAAGCACTCATTATTCGCAAATGAGCGGTTCAGAGCAGTTTTATCAAGCATATCGGCGTCTACTAAATTGTACTGTATCACATTTAGTGTGAGCCAAAACAGAATACAGTGTATATTCATAATAAATAAATAAATACTTGCTAGTACGCATGTTTGCACAAACAATAAAATGAAGACTAACTTGAAAAATGGACAATAACGCTGCTGCTAATATACAATTATATATATATACACATATACATACAGTACAGTATATATACTGTATATCCATCTATCCATTGGAACCTCTGTAGTCCAACTAGGGACCATGGAGGCCAGTGGTGTATCGTCGTATTTATTCCCATTTTATGTCCCAACACTCGCACATGCACGCATTCACACACTGCGGGCAATTTAGGATTGGGCCTACTCTGCATGTTTTCGGACTGTGGGAGGAAACCAGAGTACCCAGAGGAAACCCACCAAGCATGGAGAGAACATGCAAACTCCATGCACACACACCCTGAGGCGGGAATTGAATCCAGACCCTGGAGGTACAAGGTGACAGTGTATACACACACGCACACAAAGAGGCCAAAAAAATGTATACACAGTTGTTTTCTACGCCCTTTTTTAAAACTCAAGCAGCAATGTGCAGTATTATGTTTCCTCTAAAGATGACAGTAGTGGCACAATCATTAATGCTATCATGTGACCACATATATTTTGGGACCCCCTGTATGGCGACACAGTGGCTCACTGGTTAGCACTTGCACCTCCAGGGTCCGGGTTCAATTCCCACCTCGGGGTCTGTGTGTGCATGGAGTTTGCATGTTCTCCCCAAGCTTGGTGGGTTTCATCTGGGTCCTCCGGTTTCCTCCCACAGTCCAAAGACATGCAAATAGTTAGTATGTAAATGTTGACTGGAGTACCTCGTAAAAATGGGAATTAATACCACTGGCCTCCACGGCCCCTAGCTGGACTACGGAGGTCCCTGGGTGATGGATGGAGGGATGAAGGTACTTTATATGAGATCTGTCTTTTTATTTAAAAAAGAAAAATCCAATAAAAAATAATGCATATTTACAAAAAAAAAAAAAAAAAGGGTTGATCAGACTGAAATAACAAAATCTCCCTCTCTGTCTCTCTGTCTTTCTCTCTGTGCACAAAGGATCCGAGTGGAAACTTGACGGAATGTGAACTGATGCGTTTTCAGTCCTAAGAATTCAATCAAAGCAGCAATAACAAGTGGATGCGCTTTTCTCTCGCTCTCTCTCTCTCTCACTCATTCTTCCTCTCATTCTCACATCAATCTCACATTCATAACGGATAGGATTCTGTTATTATTATCCTTATTATTATATTCTAATTATTATTCTCGAGCGCGCGCCGGTTCCCCGGTTATTTCCCTGAACAAATGAGGAGCATCCTTTCAGCCGGTGTGACTCTCTGTCACACACACACACACACACACTCACACACACACCGATCCTCCGGGTCACGTAATTTCTCACTTTAACATTCCAGCATGTCGACTATAAATATGCGCACCTTTATTTATAACCGCAGGAGCGCGCGCACGCACGCGCCGGTGCGTCTCTATACGATTCGCGCCATCCCATAATAACCCGTGGCTCGTGCCATCAGTTCCATCATGCTATTCTGATGCGCGAGCGTTACTTTTTTTCTTTTTTTTAACGATGTTTGACGAATGTCAATGAGTCCGGAAATCTGGATTTTTCTTCTCTTTTTTTTCTTCGTCTTTTTTTTTTTTTTTTTTGAAAAAGAGAGCTGCTGTACTTACGCTTTCGGAGGGTTCTGTACGGCTGTGGCCATGTCTGAGTCGGAGTGAGAGAATGTGGGAGAGCTGCAGATCCCCGGGATTGTACATCCAGCTCCTAATGTAAGCAGCAATTTCAATTTCATTCATTCTCTGGGGCTGCGGGTGCAGCAGCCGGCCAATAGGAGCGCAGGAGCGCCGCACGGAGGCTCATGGGAAATGAAGTTTTAAGAGGAGGCTCTGTCAAAGCGTGGCACGCGCGTGTACTACAACAACCGGCATGATATAGCGCGCGCAGTGCAACAGTCCCGCGCGCAGTCCCGCCTTGGAGCCTAAACACCTTACTGTACTGTGTGTGTGTGTGTGTGTGTGTGTGTGTGTGTGTGTGTAATGTATTATTGTTATTTGTTTCTTTGTGTTATTGTAAAATGTGTGTGTTTGTGTGTGTGTGTGTGTAATGTATTATTGTTATTTGTTTCTTTGTGTTATTGTAAAATTTGGTAATGTGTGTGTGTGCTAAATGTATTGTTGTTATGTGCTTGTTTGTGTGTGTGTGAAATGTATTATTGTTATATGCATCTTTGTGTGCACATACAGTGTGTGTGTGTGTGTGTTCTTATGGATTGTTATATTTTATTCCATATGTGTAATTATTGTGTAATGTGTGTTGTCTACCTTTTGCCATATTTTTTGTTATTGTAAAATGTTCGATTATGAGTATTTGTGTGTGTGTGTGTGTGTGTGTGTCCATGTTACATATTTGTAGATATTGTAAAATGTTGGATTATGTGTGTGTGTGTAATGTTGGATTATTGCTGTGTGTGTGTGTGGGTGAATGTGTGTGCTTGCATGCTACTCCATGTTACATATTTGTAGCTATTGTAAAATTTTGGCTTGTGTGTGTGTGTGTGCATGTGAAATTTCTGGATTATTGCTATGGCCATTTGGAGTCACATAGCTATGGTAAAATGTTGGATTTTTTGTGTGTGCTGTTTGCCATATATTTAATGCAGTAAAATGTTGGAATGCTGGACCATGCACTTTTGTGTGTGTGTGTGTGTGTGTGTGTATGTGTGTGTGTTTGGTTTTAGCAGTACTGTACCCTTTGCTATTTCTGTATTATATAGGCCTAATGTAGCCATCACACATGTGTGTGTGTGTGTGTGTGTGTCTGCGCGCACGGGTTTATGATGTGTCTCTTTATGCCTGTGCAGTGTATTGAGTCTGCTGTAACTCACTGGATTCTATGGCACCACCTGGAGCAGACATCTGGAGTAGCATTAGATGCCAACACAGGGTTTATTTATTCAAACTGATGGCCACCCGAGTTATAATCAACACACTAAATATATCATCAGGTTTTTTTCTATCAGTACTGATGAGCAGTTCAGGATTGTGTGTTATGAACTGATTTTATTTCAGTTAAAATCCAGGATTTGGAGTCCAGGATTCTCGGATCATGTACGTTGTTTCATGTACATGTGTTGATTATTAATCAATAAACATGTCACCACATGTGATCATCGCTAGAGCTATGGATATACTTAATGCCACACAATCAAACCTCTTATCCTGGAGTATCACATGTCCTTGTGTACCACCTGTCCAGCATATCCTTGTCCATTAGTACCACCTTTCCTTTAGTAGCACCTGTCTTGAAGAACCCCTATGCAGTGTATCCATGTCCTGAAGGACTGCCTGTCCTATAGTACCAACTACCCTTGAGTACCCTTGTTTTGAACTGTCCTGGAGCACTAACTGACCTTTTGTACCCCTGTTCCAGTGTATCTAGATTTAAGTTAGCTCGTTAAATTGGCAATTCCATATGTACTGT
>JAQMYK010000003.1:24122195-24133818 GCA_030014345.1 Clarias buthupogon
TGTTCATAACATCGCTTTTACTCAACATTTTGATTTCACTTATGGTGCAGGTTAAACTTCAGGCAGATATCTCCAGAAGTACTGCAAAAGTTTTATTAAATTCTGTCCAGTCAGTTTTGTGTGATGCTGTGACAGACAGACACACAGACAGGGTTCTGGTCCTTCAATGTATGAAACATAAAGATATCATTGAAAGAGCGAGTTCTGCCCAAGTGTACAGACAAAACCTTTCTTTTATTTATATAGATAAATTCACATCCTGAAGTGTTTTATTTCTTTCATAACCCTGCAGGACCTTTTTTTTTTTTTTTTTTTTTTTTTAAAGGTTTAAATTTGTAACAAAATAAATGGGGGGGGGTGCTTACTCAGTATATTTATAAATCTGTGATACTTACAGAATCGCAATATTAAGCGAATCGGCACCAAGGTATGGTGATAATATCGTACTGGGAGGGGACTGGTAATTCTCATCCCTATTGTCCAGGTTGTCCCCCTCCTCGGGCACAAAGCCTCCTCTGATCCCCTCCCCCGTGACCCTGTACGTACAGTAGGATAGGCGGTATAAGTAGATGAGATATCATGGTATCAAGAAAACAAACTTTCTCCCACACTGGAAAACGTACTGATTTTTACAAATTACAAATTATTATTAACAACATTTTGTTATTGTTACTATTTCTACAATTTAATTCACCGGGACTATGACATACGACAGACTCCCTCAAGTCTATGTTATAACTTTAATAATTTAATAGTTGTTTGGTCCTCATAAAGTTCTATAAATACTATAAGTATGAGGTAACAACAAAGAAAACCCACAACAGTTTTCAGTATAAGTATATACATTATTCCTCCTAGAAAGTAATCCGAACTCCAGCTTGTGTTTGGTTTCCTGACATGCAAAAGGCTTCAGTACCTTCAGACTTTGTACTTTCTTGATAAAACATCAGCTTTCTTTTTTTTTTTCAGTTTTAAGGGAAACAAAATAAGATTGTGACTGAATGTTAACAGCAACTGGAACATGATGAGGTCTTATAGACATTCACAGAATATTTATGTAATTACAATGGGCATTCAAATCAATCCAGGACTTTTGATTGTGCAGAATAACAGAACACAGTTATAAGAGATTAAAAACTCCCTTTATTTCTCTATATAATCCCCTGTTACACTGATCCACTTCTCCCAGTGTTTCACTAGTGCTTGGATACCAACAAGGTAGAAAGTTTGCTAGAGAGCTATCACCGGACTGCCTGCTTCATGTCTGAAACCCTGGCCTTCTTTAATGGCCCGAACATGTGGAAATGGCTTGAAACATGGTCAGGATTGTAGGGGTGTGTGGCAATAACCCGCAGTCGTGTTCCTGTAATGAGCAAGTGGTGCAAGTGGAATAACTTCCAGCGTGGCTTTACACCGTCGTGTCACATATACATTTTTTTTTTTTTTAACATGAACATATAACATGTTTATATCTATATGATCTATACCAAGACCATTTCATCATCATTTCTAAGCATTTGCACGATGAAACTGTATGTGTGTAATAGCTCATGTTCGTACTGAGCTCATATTGCACTTCACTGTCTGACCCCGAGACGCCAGACGTCTAACGTCTCCTGCCTCAGTAAACACGATATCCAGAGCTAATGGTATTGTAGGTCATTTTGCCTTTGGCTATCTGAGAAGTTTAATGTTTGTCAGACAAGTCTAATAATTACCTAAAGCACAGCTTCTCAACCTCTCACCCTCCACATTGTAGTGTTTTTTTGTTTGTTTGTTTGTTTGTTTTTCCCCAGCTTTCAAGACACCAGATTTTAATGAATCAGCTAATGAACATTTTTTTCTCTGAATGGAAGTGAGTGTGATGGAACTATAAAATGGCGCCGGACCACCAGTGCGTCCTCAAGGATGATGCAGAAACTAAAGAGCCCTTAAAATGAACATTAGCATCAGCTGGGCAGCGCCACTGTGTTGGAGTTAGAGATGAGGAGGTTGAATGAGCTGGATGTATTGAAGGACTAAAGCGTCGCTGCATTAGCTCAATGAAGTGGCGGCTAAATCCCTCTGCAAACTGCAAAAATCTTTCTTTCTAGCTGTTGTGTACCGGTGAAAAGTTCTGCAAGTTTTGTGAATACAGGTTGTCCCCGACTTATGAACATTTGAGTTACAGATTTCCGCAAATACGAACGGAACGCGGTTCTACCTCCGGTTCAATCACGGAAGTGATTGACGTGTATTGTACAAAAAATAGACACTGCAGCGCACCAGACAACAATATTTACAATTATATACAATATTCTCAGTGTAAGTGAATGTAAAAAAATATCTAAAGTCCGTTATATTGTATGTGTGTGTGTTGGGGTGCAGGAGAAATCAGTCGGCCTCACGGGTTTCAATGAATCAGAGCACGGTGATAGAAAATGTCTGTCCTGTAAAGCTGTCCTGATGGAGAATAGTCCTAATTTCGGGAAATCCTTGACAAAACAGAGTTCACAGTCCAATACAGTGGAAAACAGCTCTGAAACAAAATGGCGTCCAGGATTCCCCTCGCGATTTAAAGGCACAGAGACAACACTGTTACGTTTGTGTGAGATTCATTTCTTTAGGCGTGGTTATGGTTTTTGGCCACATGATGGCAGTGTGGGGAAAGGGGGACAGATTTAGCCAAGTGGATTGGTATGGTTTACATTGTGTATTTGTGTCAAAAGTGTATTAGACTCAAAGTATAAGACTTTGTCTGACTTAAGAACAAATCAGACTTATGAACCTGCTCCTGGAAACTCGAGGACTACCTGTATAGTTGTTTGCCCCACCTCAGGGATAACGTCCTCTTTAGCCATAACTTTATAGGCAGTCAAAATGTTGCATGAACTTAGGTTGTAGCTATGATGCATTAATAATAATGTCATCTCATTATACTACAGTACCTGGACTTAATGAAAATCTCAGCACTCTGAACCATCACTCTGCCTCTGTGTCATTTCCCAGGTCGAAAACGAAAGGCACTTCCTCAGGAAACTCGGCTGCAGCGCAGCAGAAGGAGTCAAGGTGCTCTCGATCTTTGGCAACACCGGCGACGGCAAATCGCACACGCTCAACCACGTGCTGTTCGACGGCGAGGATGTGTTCGCCACGTCCCCCTCTCCGGCTTCGTGCACCGTCGGCGTCTGGGCCGCGTATGAGCCTCATCTCAACCTGATCGTGCTGGATACCGAAGGCCTCCTCGGCGCGTCCGTCAACCAGAACCAGAGAATGCGCCTGCTGTTAAAAGTGCTGGCCGTGTCCGACGTAGCCGTGTACCGCACGCGGGCCGAGCGTCTGCACAACGACATGTTCCATTTTTTAGGAAATGCTTCAGCCGCATATATGAAGTACTTCACTCCTCAGCTGCGCGCCCTGTCCAGCCGGTGCGGCCTCGATGTACCGCTCTCGAACCTCGGGCCGTCGGTGGTGGTGTTCCAGGAGACCTCGCGCACTCAGCTGCTGGGTGACGGTGAGTCAGCGGTTTCTTGCGCGCAATAAAGATTTATGTTTGTCTGGAGCTCTGTAACAAATTCGAGACCCACCGGCCAAGCACGTGTCAAATATTATTGACGGCTATTGTATGTGTAGTGAGAGAGAAAATGTACTTTTGTTCGTACCGTGAGAGTTTTAGTTAACAGCTAATCATGAAATGAAGTTAACAGAAGCTTTAATAATGCATCACTTTACATTAAGAAGCCAGGTTATTATCCTGATCAATAAACACAATAAACATCAGCTCACAATTGATTCACACACCACAGACACCACAGTGCCGGCAGACATCGTGCTTCAGAAGCGCTTCCATGACCTGGGCCTGAGCACCGAAGCCTTCAGCGCCGTGCAGTACGTAGGAACACAGACCGTCATACCTCCGACAGACTTCTCCCAGTTAAGGGAAACGGTCACGAAGCAGGTGAAGAGCACAGCGTCGCGCGCCCCTCGCCAACCGGACATCGTCTTCAGCGCCCTGCAGGTACACCGGGATAAACCTTTACTGCATGATAATTCAAAATATATATTTTTATTTAAGGTTCTGATGTTTCACTATAAACATCACGTCGATTGACTACCGTTGCCAGGTAACGAACTTACATAAAAAGTGAGGATGGAGAATAGAAGATGGGTCTGTACTCTCGAGTTCTTTTAACGAGTTCCTGTTTTTTTTTTTCTCCTCAAGGCTTTAAGTGATCGGTTCTCTGGTGAAATCCCAGATGACAAAATCATCATGTACTCCTTCTTCCCTGACGAGTATTTCACCTGCCCTTCTGTCTGCCTCAGCTGCAAGTAAGTGCACCCTGTTTTAATCCCCGAGATTGAAGAACATGCAGAATTTCAGGATGCGTGTCGCCGAAAATATCCGCGCCGTAGCTTCATTTCACGGTGCCGGTTTCCCGAGCTTACATCATGAACTATTTTTAATCAGCTCTTGGACTTTTAGTTTTTTTTTAGATGACTCATGGAGTTTTAAGGTCAGAGCGATAATGAAGTGGAAATGGAGAATTAAATGCGTTTTCAAATAAAAAAGCTTTTTTTTTTTGTTTTTTTTTGTTGTTTTTTTCCTCAGCATATAACAGTATGTTATACAGAATAAGTTGATTAAAGTGGTGATTTTCTGTCATCGTGGTTTTAGCATTCGTTGCAAGAACGGCATGAATCACCAGAAGGACAGAATGCCGCATATGGCGGATGGGTTGTGCCAGTACGCTCATCAGTACAACAACAAGGTTCTCATATGCAAGGTGAGGTCATACCTAACGACCAGACTTACTCCTTGATTTGTTGCTGAACGAAAACACTCTTTTAAAAAGAAGTTGTTCTTTACTGTCTCCAGAAATGCTATGAGGGGGGAAGGGAAGTGATCGTCATCCCGAAGACCTCAGCTTCTAGTGATAACCCGTGGTTTGGTCTGGCGAAGTACGCCTGGTCCGGGTAAGTCCGAGATCACTCTGAAATCTTAAACAGATCATTAGTTAGAAGGGATTAGTTCTGTGGCACCTGGAGATTGTGATTGTGGCAATCTGGAGAAATTGTAAAAACCTGCACATTAGCATCGGTATATGGTGGTATGAATTATCACTAATAATTGGTAGTATTTATTAAAACAAAAACAGGTAGTCCCCGACTTATGAGCATTCGAGTTATGAATTTCCACAGATACGAACGGACCACGGTTGGGAACAAATCACGGAAGTAGCTCACGTGTAATGTACAAAAAATAGATACTGCAGTGCACCATGCGCGCGTTTGTGAACGTCCTACACAATAACCCCCCCCTCCTCCTCCTTCTCTCTCTCTCACACTTTTTAACGGTAAATTAGTTAATTAGTTTTATTTTTACTTCATATTTCCTATTCATCTTTTTTTTTATATTAATATTTTTGGGATGTGGAACGAATCATCAGAGTTTCCATTATTTCTTATGGGGAAATTCGCTCTGAGGCAAAATGGCGTCTGAGATTCCCCTTGCGATTTAAAGACGCAGAGACAACACAGCTATATTTCACTGTGAGATTAATTTCCTTAGGCGCGGTTACGGTTTCTGGCCACATGATGGCAGTGTTGGTAAAGGCGACAGATTTAGTCAAATGGATTGGTATTCTTTACATTGTATATTCCTGTCAAAGACGTATAAGACTCGCATTGTCTGACTTAAGAACAAATTCGACTTACAAACGTGTTCCCGGAACAGACCTCGTTCGTAAGTAGGGGACAACCTGTAGTCAATAAGACCAGTCTTCTTGACAGTTTCGCCACCCGACGTCCTGGATGCCACGCGCTTTGTTCCTATCTCTTGTCTCGTGTTATTAGAAATACCATAGCGACTTGGACACTCTTTCTGCAGGTATGTGTTGGAGTGTCCCTACTGTGGTATCATCTACCGGAGCAGGCAGTACTGGATGGGGAACCAAGACCCCGAGAGCACCGTGGTGCGCAGTGAAGTCAAGCACGTCTGGCAGGGGGTTAGTCTTCTCATATTCTATTGGTCACCTGAGACAGCTCGCAAACGTGTGAAAGTCTTCAGCCCTCCCTGATTGAGTAGTAGCTTTGATGTGGGAGCCCCTTAGTGATGGGTGGGAATTGGATGCGACTAAATTAGGGGAGAAAATCAGGAAAGAAAAAAAAAAGCTCATGTTCTGTCTGAACTCTCTGTCTAGTCGGAAGCTTTCCAGACGGACCATCAGAACGCGGCTCAGCGAATGCTAGACGGGGTTAATTACGTTGCCAAGTCTGTATCCGAGTACAGTTCCGGTCCCACCAAAGCGGTGACAGCCTGGATCACGGATCGAGTGGCACCGCCGTACTGGAGACCTAACGCTGAAATTACAGTAAGTGAAATAAATATTTACAAACTAATTCGAGAGGTTACTTGACCTAATGTGTGTGTGGTTTAAATGAGACTGATGATCTGATGACATCTTTGTGTCAACGTTACAAGTGTTCAGTACTATCTTTGAAAAATGAGCTCTGAAAAAGTATTTGTGGGACGACCGAGTTATAACATTCCCTCTCTGAAGAAATGCCACGGCTGTAACCGGGATTTCGAGGAGGCGGAGAGCAAGCACCACTGCCGTGCTTGCGGCGAGGGTTTCTGTCAGGCGTGCTCCACCCGCAGCATGCCTGTGCCCGAGAGAGGCTGGGGCATGAATCCGGTGCGAGTTTGTGACGCCTGCCACCAGCAAGGAGAAGCTCGGCAAACCGTCCAGGGTCAGAACACAAGCTTCGTCTAGCAAAATCCACAATACAACACTATTAGTATTAGATGATACACTGCAGCAGGTTTTCCTTATTTTTTTTTTACTGTACATGATTTCGCGTATATTCAACGCCCAGCTGAGCTGATGCTTGTTTTGTTTCCTGCAGTGGCGCAGATGGAGCCCAAGGTACTCGTGGCACGCAGAATGACCGAGATGGCACAGACTACACTAAACATGGTCTCCACGGCAGTAGACTACCCGCTCTGTGAGTCTGATTAATGCAGTGAAAACAAGATACTCGAGATGAAACAGTTATTGTGCTGCATCCTCTTAATTTATATATATATTTATTTTCATTCGAATTCCAGAGTATTTATTTGCTTTTCAGCTGTGCACTTTAACACCTCACGTTTTTTAAATTTTGTTTTACAGCTGAATTATACTTATAAAGGGTTAGCTCTGTGTTTTATTTTGTTTTTGTTTTGTTTTTTCCCCCAAGAGTCAAAATATGTGCTAAATCATGTTGGCACCTTTATTAATTGCTAAACTTTGGAATGCATTTTGGCACGGGACAAGGCTTGTGGATTTTTTTATAACCCGATTAAATACCTTGTATTGTACTCATGTTCTGGGTGACAAAGTTCATGTTGACGTGCAGAGCAGGACAGTTTATAATGACCAAGAGCTATGGTAATATACAGTATTTACTGTATATGCAGCTCAATTTTGATTTCGACGGAGACCCTTAAGGGACATGGGTGGAAAAAAAAATTTGGGGGAAAAAATCGATGGGACCCGAGTTAAGTTTTGCGAGATCTCGCAAAACTTGACTCTTCAGCATTACTGATTTAGTTCAGCAGGTGGCAGTAACACCAAACTGGATCCTTGAGTGTCAGTAATGAACCTGAAAGTTGTCTAAAAAATGAAGGAAGAAGAAGCAGCAAATGATCAAGATAATACTCGGATTAGAGTTACATGTGCGTTGTTTAAACAGGCATGGAGTTTTACTTTCAGCTTGGCCTAAAATATAAAAACATTGAGTTTGTACTCGGAGCGGAAGTTTGAGTCATGTGTCAAATTTTTTTTATGTCCCGTTTTTCTTTCTTTCTTTTTTTTTTCCAAAAACATTTTTTTCCTTCAACAGATTTGTTCCCCTTACCCATATGTCCCTTTAGGGGCTCCGTAGATTTCAGACAGGTTTTATATATACTGTGATCGTTTTAAATATTTGTGATTGTCCAAAATAAACACTTTGTTTTTTTTTGGTTTTTTTTTTGCCATATCCACCACGTCCTAGTTGAATGCCAAGCCTTTTGTGATTTATTAATGCCAAAAATAAGAAAACCAAGAACTGAAACTTGGAGTATTAAATATATTATAAAACTCAAACCTTAAAACATGCCCAGGTACTACAATACTACAAGCCGTGTGTCGGTATTGTCTTTTGAAAAGTGCACCGTTCTTATTGGTTTGTAAAAATGGTAGAAGATGACAGGCAGATATCACGTGTCGCCTGTAAATGCCCTTGGTTTATATAACTGTTAACTGTTATATTGATGTTAATTTAAAATAATAACTTATTGTCTTTAGAATTCATCCAGCCCTCTATAAAGTCATATAAAAGCACGGCAGTACGGTTGTTAGGATTATTTTACGTGGAACTTTATTGCATAACTAATTGTCATTTTTCCAAAACTTTAGATACACTTGTCAGAAAAGAGAAAGCAAAGATCAACTGTCATAAAATAAACTTCTGTCCTTTTGAAACTGCAGGTTTCGTAAAGGGAGTGGCGAGACCTGACTACTGGGTTCCAGACCACGAGATCACTCAGTGCCACCAGTGTACCAAGGCGTTCAGCTCCAGCGTGCCCAAGCACCACTGCCGCGCATGTGGTCAGGGGGTGTGTGGTGTCTGCTCAGCTCAGTGCCGCCCCGTGCCCGCTCGTGGCTGGGACCATCCGGTGAGGGTGTGCGATGCCTGCGTCACTCAGTTAGACTCCCAGTGACCTCCAGAAATAATGCAAAACTCAAAGCCAGTGGCTTGAAAGCAAACAGGGGCGACAGATTGTGCTCTCAGAATTCCGTCATTTTTCAGGATAGTATTTTTACACTTTCTCAGTCAGTCCAAAGATGTACATGAATGCCACTGTGAGAGGCTGAACTAATCAGCAACGCTTAAATGACTGTGGTTAACCATACAGGACAGGACAGATTTATTTCCTGTACTTTTCAATACTTCCTCTGGTGTATGGTCGTGCAGCGTGGGCTCTGATGTTTATTCCTCTCTACACACTACAATGTTTAAGGAAAGTTTTAGCGGAATCCAGGGGAGGAAAGTTCCCACTGTGAACATGTAATAATGTTTATTACATTGTGGGTGTGGCGCTTTATAGAAAAGTGTCATATAGAGACTCAAATATCAGGTACTAACCTTTTTTTTTAGATGATTAATCTGCTAGTTTTTACACAATGCAACAATTATTAAGCAAAAATAAATGAATCGCACAGAGTACAAACAGGACAGCCTTTTTTTATGCATTTCTACGTGACTGCTCTGACTCTTACCATCAGAGATTCGTAGTATGGATCCGGTGGGATTGGTAGGTGCAGTGGTGGTGTAAACGTTTGCATTATTAGAAGCTCCGCCCCCAAGGGAACCTTGCTAAAAATTTCAGGTGGACAAAAGTACACAAAAAGTAAAGATTCCGTTTAACTCAAGTAAAAGTTTTCCATTTACTTTTGAGTAAAAGTACAAAACTACTTCCTGTCATATTAAGTATTGAAAGTTCAGCATTGCTTTAGCTCGCAATAGTCTTTTTCATAATAAAAAACTGTTACGTTGCTAGGAGCATCTCTAAGGAAAGTCGCGCATAATACTCAGCAGGTGGTGAAATTCCTGCTTGAAATGCGATATACCACTTCAGTCAGGTAACGCAAAACCCTGCAGAAATGTAGTTAAGTAAAAGTACTGATAGTTGCTGTACATTTGAGTGGAGTAAAAGTTATAAAAGTATCCTATAATGTAGACACATTGTTATACTTTATTCCATGTCGCTGTTGGTAAGTCTACTCAACTTTAAATTTTTTGTTACTTAAATCCTAAAGCTAGATAAGGTAATAGGATTTGCTAATTTCAGCAAAGTTAATATAGTGTTTTTTACATTTCTTTTCTTGCTGTCGTGGTTTACACTTTACTAAATATCAAATCGGCGAACTTAATTACTATAGGAAAAAAAAGTTTTCATTTTATTATCTGTGTTTAAATGTGTGCGATACAACAGCACTGTCACTAGACTCACATTCAGCACAGCACTGAATTATTATTATGCAATGATTACTATAAGTACAATTTACAGGAGCTGCCTTGGCTTTTTTCTTTCTTTTTTTTTTTTTCCTTTGTATGAGATATGAGATCTGAGGTCACCTGTGTAGATTATTTCCTCTACGTTGCTGCGTCTCGGTAAACAAAAAATCAGCTTCTGTCGTTCTGTCTGTAAGACTGACTTCATACTGCTTAATGGATATACGGTCAGCTTCAGAATTATTGGCACCATTGGGAAGGATTAGTTATGGAAAATGGTGGGTTAATTAAGCTTGATGTCACCCTGGATGTACCTGTATTAAAGCAATGACCCATGAGCAAGAGTGTTGAATATGGGTTCAATAATTGTGAAACGTGCTTTTATGTACTAAAACAGTAAACAAGGATTTAATTAAGGTTGCATTTCTTTCATATTCCCATGTTAGAATAAGAGGAATCGCCACAAACTGTTTTTTCTCCTCCACGTACATAATTTTATCCCTCTTTAGCAAAGGTGTCAATAATTCTTCAGCAGATATTATTAATTAGTAGGCAGCTGCCGACATTTAAACCAGTTTAACTGGAATTAAAGCTCAGTGGAGAGAGAGAGAGAGAGAGAGCTATGTGAATAGAGATTCAAGCTCAGGAGCCAATCACAATGGAGGAAGGTGTTACAACAAGAACATACCACAGAACCTGGACTGGTTTTATTAAGAAATTAAAGAAATTTCATTTTCTTGAGATTTGCTGATCATTTAGGAAAAGCAGGAGCATTCTCATAATTAGTCATATTAATATCTCGACGTATTAAACTTAAATCTTGTTAAGTCGTCGGCCACACCCACAGTCGCCTAAAACAAGGTGTCCTGAGATGCCACAGCGTCTGTGTAAGTGTACGGGAATTTAGTTTAGATGTTCGAATCAAATCGTCTATAATGTCTCGATTACAGGATCAGCAGCTTGACAGGCAATCAGCGTTAACCTTTTAATGCAGAGAATTAATGCATTTTATCATGTAGAGTCTCAATCTCTATCTATATTGCACTTTAGCTCGTTATTTAATCTAAGTTTAGTAAAATATATACATATATATCATAACCATAAATGTGTTGCACATAGTATACAGCAATCCTATAAGAAATATAATAAAATAAAGTTATTCGTATAGGCATTAGGTGTAGGACCAATCATTCTCTCGTTAACTAGTTTATTAAGTGTCTGTATATAGTCTGCTTTTTTTTTTTTTTTAGATTCTCATAGACTTGCACCAAACACTGCACCAAAGTGACCGTATTGTTTAAACGAAACAGTGCAAAAGTGTCCGAGTTCAGGAGAAGAATGATTTCATAATCTTTGTCCGACCTCGCCTTGTAAGACGCGTAAGTTTTGAAATGATCTTCAGCATATGAATTATTTGTAGCACTTTATTTGTTAATGGGAATATTACTGAAATCTTAACTCTTTTTTTATTTTTTATTTAACTGGAACAAATCCTCCTGGAGTTTTATAAAGTGACTTAACCAAAATAATTACATTGGTCATATATTCCTTTTTATAGTCATGTTTGAACTTTTCTGAATATTAAAGAATATTATGAAACTGA
>JAQMYK010000003.1:24282476-24296646 GCA_030014345.1 Clarias buthupogon
GCTTCTGTTCCTGATCAGTAAACTCTGTGGGCTTTCACTGTGTGTGTGTGTGTGTGTGTGTGTGTGTGTGTAAGCAGAAGCATGAATGATGCCTCTTTCATGGCTTGTGTGTCTGTGAACCTACTTAATACTGTGTAAGCCAATTTTTGGCATCACTACAAAAAACTTTCCACCACAAAGATGCGCGTGTGTGTGTGTGTGTGTGTCTGAGTGTGAGAGAGAGACAGAGAAAATGTGTCCCAAATTATCTGTCCTAGATTGTTGCTAAAAACAAAAGAAGAGCAGAACTACTGTAAGATAATGTAATGCCTCACAGACGTGCTCACACACACACACACTTTTATACACTTGTGCTTTCCCTTGTGATCATCAATACTAGTGTTTCCACTCCAGGAGGTTCAGGTTCACAAACAGGAAGCAGACGACCTGCGTGCGTAAGACTAGATCAGGTCCTCAATAATTAATCTTCGCCAATCTGCTGTTTGGTTCCTCTGACAATAGGGACACAATCCACCGCTTTATCATTTTTATCTGCCCCACAATTAAGGGGGGGTCGGGGGTGGGGGGGCGGGGAGTATGAAGGGTATGTAGGGGTTTAAAGGGGGTCTATGAGACACGGTCACACTAATTCGTTTCTAAGTTCTGGTCATAACCTGATTGTTTTTATTTTTTCCTCTGTTCTCCGTCACTATGAACTATATTAAACTTTACATTTATTTTGTTTATATCACAAAATATGGAACAAAATAATAATTGTCCTTCAGGGGGTTCTTTTTCTTTTTTTTCTGGGTCATGTTTCAAGGAAGGTTTGTAAAGGGACAGATTTTAGGGGCATCATCTTTGGCCGTGAACCGATTTGTTTCCTCTGTAGTCAAGCATGTGGAATTGTAATCCGAGGTTTCACTGTACTTCCGAGTAACGATGTTTGCGAGTGTTCCGCAAGACGAGCAAAGATTTTTAATGAATTTTGACTCATCACGCATGCGCTTCGTGTTTTGACGCCGAGCGTCACGTGATCACAACTGAGCCAACGGTTTTTCTCTCTTGCGCTGCGGAATTGTGGGTAATCGTCTCCTCTGCTGGGTCTTAGTGCTCATCTCTCACTGGTATAATCAACATCCGTGCACGCGTGTACACGTATGTGAACGTAAAACATATTTGTGTCTGTATGCGTGTGTAAAGCAAAAGCAAGTCTCATTAGAGAGGTTAAAGATCCATGTTCTCTCTCTTTGTCAGCCTGCTCTTTGTCTGTGCGCGTCATTGGACAATGTGCCCCTTCACACACGACCTCCTCCTCTCGCTTTCACACACACACACACACTCTCTCTCTAACGGAAATACTGCTCTGTTGCGATGCTTTTTAAAGGTAAAGTGCAGGTTAATTTGTTTTTATTTTTACTTAATTTTTTGTAATTATTTGTATTTATCTTTTGGGGCTGTGGAATGAATAATTTGAGTTTCCATTATTTCTTATATTTTGAAATACAAGCCCACTTCCGGAACGAATTACGCTCGTAATCCAAAGTTCCACTGTACAAGGTTTTATTAGTAAGTTTTTATTTATTTTATTTTATTTTTTAAACATGACCCATCTCCTGCCTGAGTGGATTCAAAACCTCATAATTTTTCCAAAGTTGTACGATTTTGTATGGACATGTCCTAAGTGAGTATTAGTGTGCGAGTTTTCACATTACACGTGATTGATCAATTCCGCGCCCAGGAACAACTGCTCCCCTCACTCAAGTTTGTTTTATCGTTCACGAGACCACCAGCACGGTTCCCGAAGAACGGAACGACTTAGTTTTCACTGATCAAAGAAACAAAAATAAATAAAATGCCATTAATGGTCAAAGTCCACCCCAATCACCTTTAAAACGACTAGTAAATGTATAAGAAGTTAAATCCAAGTCATGGCTGTGATGCTGGTTGAAGGCTGCGCGAGTAACTTGTCCAGATTTGCCACCAAGTGCTGCTGGGATGTAACAGAGCTTATTTTACACAATTTTAAGCTTTGTGTGTGATTTTTTTTTTTTAAAAGAACTTCCCCTAAACTGGACAGTTAAAAGTTGTTCCTAGAGCTCTTGCTGTACGTCACTGCACATGCACCAGGTGTATCAGGTTTTCTATGACATTGGCAAAACATGACCGTTCTATTTGCTTTTGTTTTTTTAAACACTAATGTGTTAATCTGTTAATTAGCAGGGGGGAAGCAACACTTGTACATAGTTTACACGTACACAGGTTGGTGATGAAACTTACTGTAGAGCCCTAAATCACTCACTCTCACACACACCGCTCATTACAAAGCAAGATTTAACTTCCTGTCCTGCTGTTTCCACTTCCTGTTACACAAGTTGACCACATGGTGCTGATGCAGTGGAATGCAGCTCCCGCTTCCTGCAGGAGGGTTTACAAAAGCGCACACACACACAGCTCAAAATTGAAAGCCGCCTACATGATTTCCCATAATCCCCAACACCAGGGTCAAATCTCCCGCCATCCCGTCAATTGAGGATATAAATCACTCCACACAATACACCACAACACTTCTGATAACTCACGGATATTTTGCTACCTTAACATTTTTTTGTAATACGAACTGAATTGTTAAAAATTAGTGGGGTTTTTTTGGTCAAATTAAAGTAACTACATTAAGAAAAATACAATATTTTTATAAATATGTCACAGTTTCACATTTTTTAAATTATTAAGAATAACGTAACTTTTTTAAAGCACTACTGTGGGAGTTGCAGGATGTTTGTGAGCATCTACAGTATATTTCGTGATAAAAATAAAAAATTTAAAAGTTTTTTTGTAAGGTAGAAACGCCTAGCTGTGCTAGCTCTTAGCAAATTTACCCACGTTCTCCTGCTTGGTCATCCTTCTCGCTCAGGTGTGTGCGCGCCAGGCTGGACATATGGGTTGAAGTAAAAATAGCGCAGACGATCGACTGATGAAAAGCGGCCTCCGGAATGCAGGAGCGTCCTGATTAATGTCTCTGGCTGGAATTGCTTCTCTACTGGCACAGATATCTCGCTCAGCAGACGAGAGAGAGGGAAGTCTGGCGTTGCTTTCTCGCTTGTTCTCTGGGCCTATATTGATTTATCTGGTGGTTCAATCAAAACTTTTTACTCCCGACCAACTCGATGACGTGTTTGATGACTGTTTTTATGCTGTAATAAACACACTTAATCATCCTGGTTTATCAGTCGTCCCGAGGGTGTGTGAGAGTGTTGGAAAGGTGTGGACTCGTGCTTCATTGGAACATGTGGATTGCAACATTCCAGTATGTCCTTTTGAATTGTCTGGGCAAGAGTTCATACACGATGGTTTTCTACAGTTACGAAAGCTTTATGCTGCATGATACCAGCAGCAACCAGAGATACTAAAATAAAACCACCAGGAAGATGTCGACAACCACGTAGCAAACCCGAGCAACCGGTTGGGATGGCGTAGATAAGAAACCACCTACAAAGAACCCGGGAACCACCAAAGTGAGGCGAGGAAAATTTTATTTATAGAGCACAACCTTGGTTACTCCAAAGTGCTTTACAAATAAAAGACATAAGATAAAAACAAAGTAACAAACAATTAAAATGCAAATTCAGAAAACACAAATTCAACTATTCAAAGTGCCAAAGCAGCTACAGAGAACCGTGCGATCATCTAGAGCGCGAAAGCAACTAGAGATGGGGGAGAAAAAAAAAAACCTTGTGTGGCGTTACACACTGACTCCAAAACCGTTAAACGCATTTTTTATGGTGTTACATTATTAAAAATCATATGCATTAAAAGCCTCTGATCAGCATTTTTCTCCAAACTCTGCAAGTAAATTAGTTTCAAACACTCATGGCCACGTGCTCACTGTTCTGTTTTGACACTTTGGACTTTGGCAAGTGATAACGATGGAGACAAAAGTGAAAAGACTGTACCTAGACATCTTTTGTTGGACATACGAACAAACCAGACTTACAAACGGAACTCGTTCGCATGTCGGGGACTTCGGGGTTCACATGTATTTACACAGTTTCCTTATATTCCTACAGGTGGCGCTCTCTGGATTATTTTACACATTCTGATCACGTTTTCATTTTATTAAGGTTTATTAAGGTTAAAAGGTAAACTCTTATATCTCAAGTTTATAAAGTTTGTATTGTTTAAATGCTGCGCTTGGCTTTTAAGAGAAAACTGATTCTATACGAGACGGGCTACATTTAATTAATTGTGAAACTATTTGAATAGCTTAAAACTGTAACAAAATCAGAAGAAAATGTAATACTGATTTGAGATATGCACCGTAACAACCAGCTGGGTCTCCATGATGGAGTCACAAACGACTCCACACTCATCTTCTACCAAGAGCTTGTTGAAGTCTAGGTGCTTTGCGATATCAGACATTCCAATCAAACAAACATTACACTTCTTCAAAGGGTTTAAGGGTGCAGTAAATAAAAAACAAATGCAGATGAGTGGCTGGAAATAAAAAAAAAAAACCACCACCCAGACTGGGAGGATATCTTCCGGGACGAGCTGGCGTTGAAAAGCTTGCATGCCGTGGGCCACACTCAGCCAGAATATTTGTTTATTCAAACTAATCGGACTACTCAGACACGATTAAAAAAAAAAAAAAAAAAAGTGTGGATCTGGGAATAAATCAGAACTCATCTCACGCTCGCTCTGGTGTTTAGTATGCGTTGACAGAAGCACTTGGTTCAAGGTGCATTCACTACAAGCTGGCTTATAAAAAGGTGAAATGTAAACGAGTGATGTGGGGCGAGGTCGCACACGGCGGCCTGTTTATGAACCCCGGATAAACAGAGCTCAGGTCTAGAATATTAACGTTATGTGAAAACCAAAGGTTAAATCACAAAAAAAATATATTTAAAAAAATAATAAATTAATTATAATAAGGGCGTTTTCAAATTAGAACCTTTGGGATTGTTTTTTTTCGAGAACATTTGAAATGTTCAAAAGTCTGGATCACTTTGATCAGTGAGAACACAATCGTTCCGCGCTCGGGAACTCCAGTGCCAGATTCCGCTTGAAGTGGTGGTCTCGAGAACGACACAACGCACTTGGGCACGGTTGGGAATCAATCATACCTGAGAATGGAAGTAGATTGCTGTTTGGACGCGACCTCATCAGTGGCGTCCGTCTCCTCCGAAATATCCAATCTCGTCAGATCTATGCAGCCATCTGATACGCGAGTGTCTTACTCAATATTTTCCCCCAGAATCAATAATATTAGGGATAGCGTGAAGGTCGTCTTTTGTTTAAAGGCGGTTCATAAACCAAGCAGGTGCATACTGCCAGCTGCTGTACGGAGAGTGTAAACACGCAAGCCTACCCAGATACAGAGCACAAAAACAATGTAACAAAAATAATGTTATGTTAACAATAATGTAAGAAGTAGGAGTTAGAAACAAATCAATACCACCTAATGTAAATACGTCGTAAGAAGAGTACCAGGCTTGAGTAATATCTCAAACGCCTGATGCGAGGAAAGAGCACCACAGCCCGTGTCTGAACCCAAATCAGCTTTGCCTACATAAGACATAAAAACACCTGAAAGATGACAGCAGCCTGCGAGCGACACCCTAGCAAAGCAACCACATACAAACTCCTGAGCAACATACTACAATATAACAGCAAACGACCATGTAACAATACTTTAGAAAAATCACCCGATTTCTACGATGGGATCGCACACAAGGCAACCACATGCAAACTCTTCAGCAACCAACTATAATATGAAAGCAACCACATTCCAACCCCACCTGGGACTGCATAACAACTACCTAGCAACCAGCTGGGATGGCATAGCAAAGCAACCACCTACAAAAATCCCTTGACGCCGACTGGATACGAACGTGACCGTAAAACACTCTTACAACAACAGCACGCGGCATAACTTAGCAACCAGCTGCGATATTAAAAACTTCGCAAAAGCAACCTGTTAATCCTTATACATTTCAACCCTTTTAATCATTCACATTCTTCGACGACAACAAAACATTGTGATATCACAGAAGGTTTTTATGTATTTACACATTATATTTATTCACATTTGGGTCGGAGTTCAGTTTCCTGTGAAGCTTCTCTGCGGCTCTGAAGACAACAGACATTTTAAACGAGCCTCTGTCTCTGTAGGCGAGTCTGAAACCGCTGCAGGGTCCACAGGGCCAAAGTCATTTAGATTAGGATTCATCAAATCGCTCAATTATCTTCATGATCTTCTGGGAGAGTCAAAATAGAGCTTTTTTTTTTTTTTTTTTAATCAGCCACGGGTATTACTTCATGCTTGAGATGTAATCCCTACTCATAAGGATAAATACGTTATTTCTTGCAAGGTTTAGATTTTCAGAAAGTAATATACAGCACTATACAGGTAGTCCCCGACTTACAAACATTCAAGCTACGAATTTCGACAGATACAAACAGTCTGTGGTTCTACCTCCGGTTCAATCACAAAAGTAGCTCATGTGTATTTTACAAAAAAAAATAAAAAATTGTGCAATGCACCAGATACCAATAATTACAATTATATACATTTTTTTCAGTGTGCAAGTGAATGTATAAAATGTCTGGTATATGTCTGAGTGTGGGGGGTGCGAAAGAAATGAGTCGGCCTCACCATTTTCAATGAATCAGTCCGGGAGCACAATTATAGAAAATGTCTGTCCTGATGGTGAATAATCCTAATTTCACAAAATCCTCAACAATACAGTGGAAAACAGCTTGGAGACAAAACTGCATCCGGGAATCCCCTCACGATTTAAAGGCGCAGAGACAACACAGAGATTAAGTACTCCTTAGGCGCGGTTAGTATTTTTTTTTTGGGCCACATGATGGCAGTGTGGGGAAATCGGACAGATTTAGTCAAGTGGATTAGTATGCTTATATTTCATATTGTGTTAACTGCGTGTAAAATAAGGTGATTCACTTTGTTGGACTTAAGAACAAATCTGACTTACGAACGTGCTCCCGGAATGGAACCCGTTCATAAGTCGGGGACTACCTGTACTCTGCCTGCTGTATATACACACGTGCGAGTTGACAGATGCCCATGATTGTTCTACTGTCGCTGTGATTGACAGGAACTGAGAGCAAGCCCCTCCCCTCCAGACAGACAGGGTGAGCGGTTTTGTCTGGTGTTACCGGGGAGCTAAAATACTTCTTTTGCGTAAAATCTCTCCGGTTGCCTTAATAAACTGAAAGTTAATCGGCCGTGAGGGAAGAGAAGACAACATGAGCTAACAAGCTAATAAATGAATGGGAACGCATGTTTCGGCATTTTGGAAAAGGTAACAGACCAACGATCCAAATCAGAGCAAGATTTTCAGTTTACTCACTTCTTACAAACGAAGGTACCGGTACAAGAGGCCCGGGCTACTCTGAAGAACAGTGTAGGAAGGAATCCGGTAGCCGCTAATTAAACTCATTAGTGCTTCAGGGAAGGAAGCTTTACCTCTCCAGAAAGCTGACTGGCATCTGGAGACACGACGCGCCATGTCTACAGAAACCAGACGACATTCTCAGTGACGAGAACCATTTCCGTCTGTCTGTCTGTTTACTCTCCTCTCGAGCCTTTATTAGACGGTTCGTTCCGCTTTTCCCAGAAAGCGTGACACCAGATTCTTTTGGCTAATTGAAGAGACTGATTCAATTTGCTGCGATGTTAACTCGATTACGATGAGATAAGTCGAGATGGAAACGTTTGAACTATAGAATTATAATTTAAAACAAAGAGAGAAAGAGAAAAAAAGAAAGAAGGAAAAAAAGCAGGGTGGGATCACATATGGAAGAAACCGTGCTGGATATCAGATTCTGGAAACACACAGCAAATCCTAAAACTGGTTTTTGGTTAGGATTGATTATATTATATTCACTATGTACAAGTGATTGAGTAGCCGCAAAGTGGTGGGTAAAAGAACTTTAGAGATTTTAAAGCTTTGCGGAAATCATTTTCACGTTTAACCTGTTTTAAATTCACTTACATGAATCGTTGTGGAGGATGCTGTTGTGAAATTCAAATCAGAATGTTCAGGTGCTTCGTAGCTGCATGTTAAGGGGGGCTGGGGGAAAGAGCACAGAGGATACGCTGCAGAAAAAGGAGCACACCGTCACGTTGTTAGCGCACCAGAGGTAAAACTCTCAGGTGATGTGGTTTCACAACAGCTGCAGAAGCGTCTAGATTCGAAAATTTGATCCGTCTTGTGATAAAGCAGCCTGGTTCATGGGACAATCTACAATCTCCAGATGCAACAGCGCGTTGTAAAGACAGGAATTACGGCGTGAGACGAAGCCTTACCCTGACACACATATTTGGTATTACATAATGACATCGAAATGGAGAGTTATTTATAGAACTCTTATATCCTGGTGCTGCTAAATTCTCAAAGCTGATTGAAGATGTTGATTAAGACGCTATAGAAAAAAACAATCCCCCACTCTTATTGTTCAGTCAGGATTGTTGATGGCTGCTGTACTTCCCAGTGTCTGCGTTTCCTTCTTGCTCTCCATTTTTAGTTATGCCGTCATAGTTAGTCCTGCCGGAGTCCGCCCTTGCACTCTGCACTTAACATACATTTACCTTACACACGTGGCTGTGACCATCCCCAACTGTTATCTCTCTCTCTCTCTTGAGCTATGCATGTTGCTCCTGAGCTGCCAGTGATCCAGACACCTTCTATTTTAGCAGCACATCATGAAGCGCCTGCAATTTTTTAGAAGTATTTAATTTTCAATTTATTAAATGTCAATTTCTAACTCATGTTGGAAAACAATATATGTTCAGCAGCATCTTTTTCCAAATGGCAAAATGAAAACCGGATACAGCGATCTCTGTTTTTATTGGATTTTCAAACACATGTTAAAACCTTACTAACAGAAATACGATCAAAAATGCAACTGTGATCATTTTATTGCTGTACTGATATGGGAGTTTTATTACTCAGGAATCGTGTAAAAAAGTTTATCACATATGTACTAGGGACAGGAATCACCAGTCACCACCTGATACGGTATTATCACGATACTTGGGTGCTGATTTGATTAAAATTACGATTCAATTGGTTAAAATTAAGATTGTGAGATTCTGTTTTATAAGTATCCCTATCTAATATTACATTTCCCCCTGATTGTGTTACCATTTTAAACCTTATAAATACCAAGTTCAAATACAAGAGTATAACATTTAACTGAGCAGCACATATCTGTCATCCGTTGCAATTATTATTTCTAAACAAACTTGGCACATAATTCACTCTTACCACACGGGATAAAAAATAGTTCAGAGCGCACCACCTGTAGGATTATAACGAAACAGTGACATTTTACTGTCTCAAAAGCCTGCAAAGTCTCAAAACTCAACTTGACAGTGAGCACGTGGGTTGATCAGCTGTGAGCATGTAGCTGCGTGCAGCTTCTAATTGCACATGATTTTCGGCTAAATAGCTTAAATTGAAGCTTATATAACTTTTTTATATTTTTAAAAAAAAGCAGATCGGAGGTTTTAAACGTGCACGATTTTTGATAACGCAACACCATAAAATGCATTTCTGGAAACGGATTTATTTATATAACTGAGGCTAAACATCGGTCAGGACCAATCAACCACTTTGTCGCTATTATACACGTAATAATAGTTTATTATTTTAATTAATGAATTTGGAGTCAGTGAATCGGCACACAAAAGAATCATGATTCATAACGGAACCATGTTTTAAAATCCCATTCTCTAATGTGTGTGTATCTTTGATAAACTAATTCAACTCGAATAGGGCTTTAGGTTACAGTCCAATACAAATCCGTTGCTATGGAAACGACGTTTCCGCGAGAACAACGTACTGCGCGTGAACTACTTTCAATGGGAATTCTGACCAATCAGAAACGCGAATCGCTTGATTTTTACGTAAAAGGCTTAGATTTGACACGCGACTCAGCTAGCTATAAAAGACGCGAACGTGCTAACATATACACCAAACAAAATGTACAAAAATAAAATTTATTCGTTTATTCTTTTGTTTAGTTTTAAAAGTAAGATTAATAGTCTGCTATCCGCACGGGGATAGCTAACGGCGCGAGCACACACCCTAATGGCACGCGAACGATTTGAACTTGTAGACACGGCTAGCGGTTTCCCCACACTACACTCTACACGGCTATAAAGCCGCATTACTTGTACGAATGTTTCATTACTACGGCGACATTTCTTCAAATATTGACTTAAAAATAAAAACCTAGACCATATATCATACAGAAAATAAAACAAGCACTTTGGGCCTGGAAGGAAGTTAAGTTAACGGTAAACTCTTAGCTTGGTTAGCATTTAAACAAGTAGTTAGCTAGCTGGTTAACAAGTTGAAGTCTGTTGGGACAATTCTTCAATTAGAAAACTCCTATTTTTCACTAACATAATGCTAAACAATCATAGAAGAATAACCTTGTTTTCTGTGTGTGAATATGTATGAATTATGACTAGGCTGCACATTAGCTCCTGTTAGCTTCACAAGCTAACCCAGGCTCGCCTCGCCTTATATACATCATAATAACCTTTATGGCCATTCACGCGACACCTAAACACTTCCATGTAAAGAGAAATAGTATAAAATAACAAAAGAAAGAGATCCAACTTCTCCACGGCTGCACTAGAGAAACACAAACGCCAAGTCGCTCGGGTCGAGTCCCAAACGCCTCGCAAATTCCCTACGCACGCGCCCCATATAGGTGGTAAAATAACGGTTGCTAGGCTGCCGTCGCGCGCGCTGAGTAGGCGACACGGAGTGGATTTGAGACGCGGCCCAAAAATATTTTTTGTTAACCACTTTAACTACTTACAGGACACCGGAGCAGGAGGTACAGACGAAGGAGCCGGTCGTCATGTCGGCGTAGGTCGGGCCGCGCTGGTCGCAGTCGAAGCACTTGCGGTTCGGCGGCAAACTCGTCATCTCCCTGAGCATCTTCAGGTGTTTCTCCTCCTGTTTGCGCTTCGCACTCGCCGCCATGGCTGGAGACACTGAACTAATTTTGTATGGAAAAAAAAAAAAAGAAGAAAACTTTTCTTCCTGTATAAAAATATAACGTGAAATTCCACCCCAAACGAGGGAGAGATTCAGAGCGAGTTAAAAGAAGAAGAGAGGAGCGGGGAGGAAGACAGAGGCAGGGCACGAGACACACGCGAGCAGGAATTCACAGCGCGAGAGAGTAGACAAGACGCCGTGCTCGCGAGAGGGCGCGCTCACTGCGCATGCGCAATGCCAGCACCGCCCAGCAATCCTTAAGAAAAAAAAAAAAAAGTTGAGTTGACTTCACTGCAGGAGTGACCCAATTCACAGCAAACAGGAGCCTCGGCATCCAGCTGGGCAGGATACACTCAGGCGTTCTGCTAGAGCTGTAAATAAATCAGTGCATGTCAAAAAAAAAAAAAAGAATGAATGTTTGGATAGTTCTTTAATATTAGACATAAATAAATAAATAAATAAATAGAGATGACTGAGGCGGCACAGTGGCTTAGCGGTTAGCACTGTCATCTTACACCTTCAGGGTAGGAGGGGTTCGAATCCTGCCTCAGGGTCTGTGTGTGTGGAGATTACATGTTCTCCCAGTGTTTGTTGGTTTTCCACCTGGTGCTCCAGTGCTCTTGTATACAAGATAAAGTGGTATAGATGATGAGTGAGTGAGTGAGATATGACTGAGACTAACATCTAGCGAGACACCTAATTACAAATGTGGATTTAGATAAAATGCTAACAAACCCATCGTAAACCACTTATCCTAAGTCGTGTCAGGGTTCCAGCAGGACACCCTAAACCTCCCTTTCCCCGTCCACCTCAACCAACTCTGAATTGCAGATCCTGAGGCGTTCCCAGGCCTGTGTGGAGATATAATCTCTCTACTTGTCCTCGTTCTGCCCCGTGGCCTTCTCCCAGCTGGACGTGCCAAGAACACCTCCGTAGGGAGGCGTCCTGGTGGCATCCTTACCAGATATACCCGAACCACCTCAGCTAGCTCCTTTCCATTCTACTCTGAGTTTCTCACAGATGGCTGAGCTTCTCATCCTATCTCTAAGGGAGAAGCCAGCTGTACCTCCCTGAGAAAACCCATTTCAGCCGATTGTATCCGCGATCATATTTTTTCGGTCATGACCCAAAGCTCATGCCCATCGTGAGAAGGTGCATGCTAAAGCTGAAATACAACCAAAATACAACACTGGTCATTTTATTGCTGTACTAGTTCAATACTTTTTTTATTACTTAGGAATCACGTAAAAAAGCTAAACACGTATGTATCTTTGATAAAATAATCCAACCCGAATAGGGCTTTAGGTTTTTTACCCAACGCTCATGCCTATGGGTGAGGGTAGGAACAATGATCAACTGGTGGAACGAGAACTTTGCCCCTTCACTTGGGGTAATGACTCGCTCCCATTGGGAGAATGAACTCACTACTACTAAAATAAACACTCCAAACATACAACATTCATTAATTCATTCATTAAAATGTGATATGCATTTAGTAGTGGCATGCACTGGGTCTGGAAACATGGTCTATAATGATTATACAGTATCTTAGCTACCATTCTCCTTTTCTCCCACCTCCTGTCCAGTGTCCAGGGGAATCCACAGGACTGCGCGGGCGTTCCTTATCAGCTTATCCAGTCTCATCCTGTTTTCTGTAGGAGTTATTACCACATCCCCCGTATAGTCCTGACCTCACTGCCACATTTTTGGGCCTTTCAGGAGTTCCTGGGAGGCCGGCGTTTCAGACGTGAAGCGGGCAGTCCGATCATGGCTCCGGTATACTGAGTAAACTTTCTACCTTGGTGGTGTCCAAGTACTAGTTAAACACTGGGATTAAGTGCATTAGTGTAGAAAAGGATTATATAGAGAAATAAAAGGGAGTTTTTACTTTCAGAACTGTTTGACATTGTGATTGTGTAGCAACACTAGCCCTGGTGTGGGATTAGTTTAGCTCAGGGCTTATCAAACTTTTTGTACTGCAAAACTTTGTTTTATTGTAATATTTTTACTATTACAGCCATTGAGATTTCTCCACTTTGAGAAATATTAGCCTAGATAGCCAAGAAATTTAAAAACCTGAAAAACTTAATATATGGTTGGGTATAATAAAAAAAATAAATAAAAAAAAATTGTATTATACCTAAAAATAAAGAAGCAACACCCAGAAGAAATGGCCCCAAAACTATTTTGCTTAATGAATATCTACAGTGTAGGATATTTAGGAAGTGTGTAACGCAACCTCCAGGGTGGATTCCTAATCCTTGCATGCGGATAGTTTTTTAGCAACACATCATCGACTTCCTTTTCAGCATCACGTTTGGGCGACGTGGAGATAGATGTATGACCGGAAGCTGACGTTTTCCACAGGAACACATTCAACTTTGGCAGGATTTAAAGCAATTTCTTTATTTTAGAGTGAATTAAAATTAGTTGAATTGTGGGTCAAGTATACATGAACTTTCAACTTGGAAATGAAAAGGAATTTAGATTTTTTTTTTTTGGTGTAGATTCTTCTTCTATACTAAAATTCACAGAAAACAACTTGTACTTGCAAAAAAGGTTCGATTTTAATTTTCAGTCTCATTTGAGCACATACATACATAAACAATTTACAGTATATTATTACAGAACACACATCTGAAAGTTAGAAGCAGCTAGTCTGTCTATCGCTTTAATCTCTTCGTCTCCATAATCATCAGTTTACATTAGAAAACACTTTTTTATTTCAAATGCTGTGAACAATTAAATAAATTAATTGGATTGAAAAATGGATTTATCTCCAAAATAACTGATTTTACAACAAATAGTCTTTTCTGACAACAAGGCATTCTGGGAAACAATATAACTTAAATCTGTCTTAATAGTATATCGTCTCCAAACAAGATCACATCATTCTTCACCACTGTACAATATAAAGTTGAAAGAACAGAAAGCAGATCCGATAAACTGAGGATAGGGAAGAGAATTCAAAGGGTGTATGAAAAAGCTGTAGTTTGTAGAAAATAAAAGTACATATTACAAATGTAAGAACGTATAAACAAAAACCTGATTGAAGTCTGTGACAGTTCATAAGTTCAGTCTGTTTCTGCACGTGACTGGACAAACTGCAAGAGAGACTCTGTTGTGACCGGTCATGTACAGTAAATATA
>JAQMYK010000003.1:24346800-24359558 GCA_030014345.1 Clarias buthupogon
AGGCTGAATGGCGAGTGACTCCGGAAATCCACTAGCCACATTGGCCAGTCAGCAAAAAAGTTAATGTCAAGCCCTGGGTAGATGGTATAAATAGGGTAACAAGGCTATACCCTACAGGTACATACCCTTCAAAACACAAACAGCTTTCTTATTTGCTCTTAATTATGTATGTTAATGATTAACAATTAATTGTGATTAGGATTTTAATCAATTAAAAATGTATTAATCTATAATGTCTGTTTTGCATAATATTTCTCATACGACGTCGACGTTTATTATCTTGTCCACCACAAGAGGGTGCACTTAGTCCTTCGGTTGCTCCCATCAAGAGGTCGCCATAGCGGACCATAAGATATTAGAAACTGTATTTTTATAAATAAGGACTAAGAGAAGAGCTGTCTTTTCGAATAGAGCTGTTTGATTTACCTGATCATGCAACTTAATTAGTCGATTAGATTTTTAGATTATTTAGGTAAATGTCCATTTGGTAAACGGTCTAACATTGACAACTCATACAATACTTTACAAGAGTATCGTATTCTCTTCTTTTGAGTTTATGAGCAGTTGCAATACCGCCATATGTTTCTTTTCTAGCTCGTACTGTAGGCTGATGCAGATTATACCTGTAGCTGATACTCACACTGTACATTTCCATTGTGTCCATTAAAGATGATTGATTTAAACCCAATTTCCTGACTTGTACGGTACACAAAAGGCCATGAGAATACAAGATATACAGTGGGTGTAAGAAAACATGAATGAGGTGCATTACGTTCTCAATAATGATTTTTTTTCCTCCTTATTTAGCATCATGACCAGTCATCACTGGTATTAACAATACATCTTATTTGCTATTTGTAAATTTAGTTTTGCACTGCATTGCTATAAAAATAAGACATGCCAACATATGAATATCTATCTCCTGCAGATATTGATGAGTGTCAGGAAATGAACGGTGGCTGTCAGCAGACCTGCGTCAATACACTCGGCTCGTACTACTGCGAGTGCGGTCAGGGTTTTCGCGTGCACGCAGATGCTCGCACGTGCATAGGTAAGAGTGCTAACAGTACATGAATGCATGTAGTAGATACAAAAAAGAGCAAAGACACAATGGCATGAGGGTAAAAAAACCAAACCTCATAGACTACAGAATATAACACGTATGAATGTAACATGTAAAAGCACTTAATATGAAAGCAGTGCATTAAATGAGTACACATTCTCTACTCCGTGCTGTTAATGTTTGTCCGTGTGTATAAGCGCAGTTGCTTTTAGGACTTTATTTGATTTAGTTCTGTTTAACTCATCACTCTGAAGCTTGGCCATGTCTTCGCTCTGAGACATCTGTAGATGTAGTCAGTATTAGATAACAGCTCTGAACCTCCTCTTGTTCTGTTATCAAGCACATTGTTGGCTTTTAAAACTAAACAAACTATTTATAAAAGTTTATACGGCACAGTGCCTGGCAAAAGTATTCATCCCCCTTGAACTTTTCCACATTTTTTATGTGATAGACCAACGCAAAGTGGAACATTATTGTGAAGTGGAAGGAAAATGATGAATGGTTTTCAAAATGTTTGACAAATAAAAATCTGAAAAGTGTGGCGTGCATTTGTATTCAGCCTCTTTTACTCTGATAACTAAAATCCAGTGGAACCAACTGCAATAGGAAAAAACTTTAAGAGGAACCAGCAGACTCAGCAGGGAACCCATCCTCATTTGAGTGAGGCGGATAGCAGGGATTGATCTGCAGTCATACTATGTGACACTGGACGTTCTCAGGATAAATACAGATGTTCTGTGAAGCCCTCAGAGGCTTGTTAGAGAATATTAGTGAACAAACAGCCCAAGGAACACACCAGTTGGGGAGAAGTTTAAAGCAAAGTTGGGTTATAAAAAAATATCCCAAGCTTCGAACATCTCACGGAGCACTGTACAATCCATTATCCGAAAATGGAAAGAGTACAGCATAACAGCAAACCTACCAAGATATGGCCGTCCACCAAAACTGACAGGCCGGGAGAGGTAAGCATTAATCAGAGAAGCAGCCAAGAGGCCCATGGTTACTCTGGAGGAGCTGCTGAGATCAACAGTGCAGGTGGAAGAATCTGTCCACAGGACAAAAGCTGGCCTTTATGGAAAAGTGGCAAGAAGAAAGCCATTGTTGAAAGAAAGCCATAAGAAGCCATGTGGGAGACACAGCAAACATGTGGAAGAAGGTGCTCTGGTCAAATGAGACCAAAACTTTTAGGCCAACTTTTTGGCCTAAATGCAAAACGTGGCGGAAAACTAACACTGTGAAACATGGTGGTGGCAGCATCATTTTGTGTAGATGCTTTTCTTCAATAGGGACAAGGAAGCTGGTCCGATTTAATGGGAAGATGGATGGAGCCAAATACAGGCCAGTATTAGAACAAAACCTGAGGCTGGGGCAGAGGTTTACCTTCCAGCAGGACAACGACCCTAAACATACAGCCAGAGCTACAATGGAATGGTTTAGATCAAACAAAGTCCAGATTTAAATCTAATTGAGAATCTGTGGCAGGGCTTGAAACTTGCTGTTCACAGAAGCTCTCCATCCAATCAGACTGAGCTATTTTGCAAAGACAAATGAGCAAAAATTTCACTCCAAAGAATTTCAGCTGTGATTGCAGCGAAAGGTGATTTTACAAAGTATTGACTCAAATATTTCTCAGATATTTATTCGTAAAAAATTTATAATTTTCCTTCCACTTTACAATTATGTGTTACTTTTGGTTGGTCTATCACGTAAAATCCCAATAAAATACGTTTACGTTTGTGGTTGTAACGTGACAAAATGTGGAAAAGTTCAAGGGGTATGAATAATTTTGCAAGGCACTGTATACAGTATGTACAGTATATTAAGAATGTAATTAAAGTAACTGATTGTGTATGTATAGCTGTGAACTCTTGCGCGATAAAGAACGGAGGTTGTGAGCACAAGTGTCTGGACCTCGGAGACCAACAATACAAGTGTGAATGTCGTCCTCGGTACCGACTCAAGAGCGATGCCAAACACTGCGAGTGTAAGTACAATCACCCCTCCATCGCACCCCCAACACAAACACACATGACAGCTGGTGAAATTTTGTACATACAGTAATATGTATATGGACCACTAATAGAGCTGTGTTTGTGCATGTGTGTGTGTGTGTGTGTGTGTGTTTATACACACAGTAAAGGACCCGTGTTTGGAGAGTAATGGTGGTTGTGCGCAGTTGTGCAGTAATGATAATGGAATCCCGGAATGCAGCTGCAGACCGGGATACACACTCGCTACAGACCGCAAGAGATGTGATGGTAAACACCAGCGCAGAAACGGCACACGTCTAAAAAAAAAAAAAAAAAATCCCATTGAAAATGTCATGGTTTCGAAGATTTTGCATTTAAATACATTCAGATGTGTTTAAACTTTACACTGAACTATAAAGCGAAGTGTGTCCTGTTTCTGATGGTCTGTTGGTTTTGTTTTCTTTCCCCTCAGACGTGGATGAGTGTGTATCTGTTCGGACCGGGTGTGCTCACGGCTGCGTGAACACTCCGGGCTCCTTCAGGTGTATGTGCAACCCTGGATTTGAGCTTGGCGTAGATGGGAAGCAGTGCTATCGTGAGTAAACACACGTACACGCACATACACACACATCGTTTCAAATATTGTTAGAAGCCCTGTTTGATATTGGACTGGCACGAGTACTGAGCTCTCCCTCCTTGTGTGTGTAGGAATTGAGATGGAGATAGTGAACGGCTGTGAGAAGGATAATGGAGGCTGTGCACACCAGTGTGAACACACTAACATCGGGCCCGTCTGCTCCTGTAACCGCGGCTACGAGCTCGCCGATGACCTCAGGATGTGTATAGGTATGCAGCTCCTTATCACCCAAACCACTGCACTGTCAGCTTTAAGATGAAACCTAAGACAAATATGATGTTCAGTATAAACAGTATATATACAGTATTGTGGCGTAGTGGTTAGCACTGTCATCTTGCACCTCCAGGATCCGGGTTCGATTCCAGTCTTGGAGACAGTGGTTACCACTGGCCTTCATTGGTGACCATTGGCCTTCATGGTTCCTAGTTAGACTACAGAGGTTCCTAGATGGATGGATGGATATATCACTTACGTAGATGTAGTTTGTACCAGTTTTAAATGGTTCGAACTAGACACACTTGAATACAAAAGAAAAGGGTAGAAGTGCGGCTGCTATGCATCATGATGTCTGTCCTGTGCTTGTCCCACAACTCACGATTCACGATCTAATCATCTAAACATCATCATAATCATTGCATTGCATGATCATCATTACTGTTTAACTTTGTAGTATGTAGTTATGATTGCCTCAACCAGAAAAGGATTGTTTTTTTGGAGGGGGTTTGGGATTTTAATTTAGAGACAATTCAAGGCGACAACTACTGGCAACTTAACCAGGGATGGTGAAGTCTATCACGTGCTTCCTCCAAGACAAGCACCTCCAGTTGACCCAATCGATGCAGTGTTGGGGTAACTGTTACACACTCAGAGTAAGGTGCTATCCTGGAGGTCCCAGACTTTCATGATTGGTCCATAGTTGATATGAGGACCAGCTCACGAACATGATTTTATTTCGCCACTCGGTAGCTCAGGCTGGATGTTTTATCTAATTGAGTCCGGCTCTTCATGCTGTCTCAGGGAGTTTTCCACATCACAGTGACCTTTGGGACCTAAATCTACAGCTGGATTTGTATAAAGCTGATGTGTCACATTGTTTTTTTAATCCATCCATCCATCCAACCAATTATTTTCTACTGCTTCTCTGCTGCCACCTCCTCTAGCTCATATACAGTATAGTGATACTCAGCTGCTTTCAGACCAGACGAGAGATATAATTTCTTCGTCCATTCCTGCATATTCTTCTCATCGAACATCGTTTCATGTCTGAAACATCTCTTCAGTTAGCCATCTAGGAGGCATCCTTTTCAGATGCCCAAACCACCTCAGCTGGCTCCTTTCATAGACCTTCATGAAGAATAGCTCAAAGGACCTAATAACCCTGCCTGGAATAGGGAAACTGGGAGGAGTCAGGGGGCTCATTGGCAAGCGCCTGGGGGTCAGGACCTGACCCAGGTGGCCCAACCAGGATCAGCAGGAAGGAGCTACATGTGATGGTCTTGCTGTGGGTTCATCACCTGCAGGAGGAGTATTAAGGGGCTGGTGAATTGTGGATTTGATGGATCAATCCTCATCTATCAAAACATGGAAGACTGTTTTTAAATTTGAATGATTGTGCAGAACCAGTCGCTACCTCATCGTAAGTCAGAAATTGTATACATCATTCAGGCATTTCTAACAAATGGGATTTTTACGAACGTAATGTGTGTTTTCCAGACATGGACGAATGTGAAACTCAGGCGTCATGTTGTCACCACGACTGTAAGAACTACCCAGGAGGGTACGAGTGTAGCTGCAAGCCGGGATACACGCTCGGCATAGACGGCTGCGCCTGTAGTGGTGAGAGTTAAACTTCTTAGCAACAATTTCTCTAAAATCTTTGTTTAATAACCTGTGCCTAATATATGCGATATTATGTGTATTTTGATAATATTTTAGAGAAATAAACAGGGACTTTAACGATGCACATAATCAACGATTCACTGATTAGAATTTAAACTAGAAATCTGTGGAATATTTTGGTATTAATTTGCATTTATTTTTAGATGTTAACGAGTGCGAACTCGAAACATCAGGCTGTAACCACTACTGCATCAACATGCCAGGATCGTACGAGTGTTTCTGCAGGGAGGGCTTCCGTCTGGACCACGACCAACACACCTGCATTCGTGAGTACGACACTGTGGTGATGGGAAGTTTGGATCATTTTAGTGACTCGGTTCTTTGAATCTCGTCCATCAAAATGAACAAATCTTTTATTGAGTCATTTAGTTTATTTTATTCTTTTGATCAGAAATAAAATAAAATGTTAAATTTTTAATAAACAGACTCCCATACACAAATTTTGGCTATAGTTCCAGTAATGAAAATATTATAATGCAGATAAAGATGTATTATGATAAACAGAATGAGCAGCTCACCTCTTATATCTTCTGGTCTGAGTCGTTCGTTCCTTTGTTACGTGACTCTCATAGACACTATGCAGTGCATTACACAGGAAACTGTATTGAACGGTTCTTCACATGAGTCTTCTAGTCCTAGTCGTTCTTTCTTTTGAATCTACTGCACTGCATAGCGTCTATGGGAGTCAGGTGCAAAAGAAGTAATGATTTGGATTAGAAGACTCAAAGGTAACTACTCATTTCTGTTTCCTGTACATAACCTACTGAGGTTTTGTGATGATTTGCATTTGCGCGCCCAGTAGAAAACGAACGAATCACTCTCTGAGACTCTTCTGAGTCACGTTAAAGACTCGTTCAAAAAGAACAAACCGTTCATAAACGACCCGTCACTACAACACTGAACAATCTACGAACGCTTTAAATTGAAACGTTTGGATTTCTTGTTTATTGCTAAGGAATCAAGAAAGACTATAATTATCTTAATTATCTTTGGGCTCACGTTAAATCATGTTCCTGAGTGTGTATCTGTGTGCGTGTGTGTGTGTGTGTGTGTGTGTGTGTGTGTATGTGTGTGTGTGTGTCTTTATGCAGCTCTATATGAGAGTGATCTTGAGCCTGATGAAGAAGAAGAAGATGAGTCAGAGGGCGACGAAGAAGAACTGGACGTGCTCCGTCTTCCCGACCTGCTGTTCCGGCGTCCCCCTCAGCTCCTGCAGTACACCGCCGCGCTTCACTCACCTTATGACCCCGAAGACACACACACGTCGTACTCGGGACACACACGGAGCCGAGAGCAAAGAGGAGAACTCAAAGTGATTAGCAAGATCAGTAAGAAAGGATCACACACACACACACACACACAATGGTATTGCGAATTAAAGCAAATGTATTTATTTATTCGATTATTTTACTTTTATTATTGTTTATATTTAGATTTTAATGTGAATCATTAACAGTTTTTGGAGCTGAAATGAAATTTACTAGGAATATTATTTCATCTGCAAAACTGTGAAACGAAATATTTAGAAATAACAAGAAAAGTTGTGGTTGCATAAATATTCGCCCCCTTATCTATATGAAACCCTTAAATTAGTTCCAGTGTAACCAGCTACCCTAAGAATTTATGTGTGAGCACTTGATATGTGTGTGTGTGTGTCAGATGATCTCCATGTACAGGTAGTGTACAGTAAATACAACTGTTCTTGGAAAGCTTGGCAGTTTGTAAGAGAACATACTTAAACAAATATCAGCATGAAAACCATAAAGCTATCAGTTAAGTAAAATAAATAAATAAATAAATAAATAACCTCCCACAGAGCATCGTCATATAAAGCGAGATAGGTTTGCTTCAAAATGACCTAGAGTGTGATATTTTTAAATTAAATCCACTTAAGGTCCACAATACAATATTAGAAAATATGTAGTTATTCAAAGGGGGTGAATACTTATGCCAAATACTGTCTTTGGATGAATATTGAATGGCAGGAGATCCTGTATGTAGTCTACATGTTTACCGTATGTGTGTGTGTGTGTGTGTGTGGCAGTGTGTGTGGCAGGCTCATTTGGTTCAGATTGCAGTCTAAGCTGTGAAGACTGTGTGAACGGAGGTGTGTGTGGAGAGGAGAGAGATCGCTGTGTTTGTGCACCTGGCTGGACCGGCATCACCTGCAACCAGAGTGAGTCCAAGATGTCAGATCTCAGATCTGTGCTGATTAAAGGGTCATGAAAAAAAAAAAATCTGGCAAGTGGAACATCCCCAGTGTTGAACGTTTCTCCATGTGCATGTGTGTGTTATAACCTGGAGCTGAAATGGAGTTAATGTTTGTGATTATATATTAAATGGAATAATGGATTTATTTGATAGATGAAGTCAATGGCAGTATGTCAATGTTCTAGCTCGCGAATGATGATATATGTAAAATTAGATTAGGCTTTTGCTCTGTTTTTAATTTGACCCTAGTTGAAAGAATAAAGGATGATTTTTTTTCTTTCTTTGATGAGTTTAACGTTAGAACACAAACGTCTTCGGTGGTTCAGATGAGAACTTTTTAATAACTTCAGGAATAATAGTAATTTGTAAAAAAGGAACTAAATCAGGAACCAGGATGTTTAATGAATGAATCAAGATTAGAGACAGGGACACAAACCAGAATCAGAATCCTAGACAAAAGACTGAAGGGAGATCCAGCTCTAGAAGTTCTCAGGCTGAAGCAGGAACCGAGCCAGGAATGAAGTTGAAGCCTGGATCTGTCTTTCAGCTTGCGCTCCCCATTGACTCCAAGCTTCCTCGCTATTTCCTCTACTAATGACGGGTCAGACCAGGCATGGACAGTGCTTTCAACTGTCCTGATACTGTACCTCAAAGCTCCTTTTAAGAAGTATGGAAATTGGCTCTCCTACAGTAGGTTCTCTCTGTGAGCCTTAAGTTATGCTTCCCACAGTTTTGCTGGAGGAAAAAAGTCACCGTTTGGATTTAAGTAATCAAACACTAAATGAACCTTTGATTGGATAATAACAGGAACGATTAACATGTTTCAGCTGCGAGCACTTCCCTTAACCCTAACTGGTGCAGTGTGTAGCTTCTCCCTCTCTCTTTTTAAAAAAAAAGCCATATCAGAAGATACATCCTGTGGTCGTGGAAAAGATGTTGCTGTGTTTCACAGAGGTCAACGTATTGGGCTGCATCAAGCAAAGAAAAACAACTAGGGAAATTGGTGAAATGACTGGAATTAAGAGGCTAATAAGAGTTCAACACATTATTAAAACCTGGAAAGATATCGTTGAACCTTCACTGTAGGAATGTGGTTGGAAAAAAACAAAAAAAGTGAATGAACTGTCGCCTTGGACCTCCAGGTTCTGGGTTCGATTCCCGCCTCGGGGTCTGTGTGTGTGCATGGAGTTCGCATGTTCTCCCTCTGCTTGGTGGGTTTCCTCCGGGTACCCTGGTTTCCTCCCACAGTCCAAAGACATGCTGATTAGGCTAATTGGCGTTCCCAATTTGCCTGTAGTGTGTGTGTGTGTGTGTATCTGTGTGTGCCATGCCATATATTGGCACCCCGTCCCGTTCTTGTGCCCCAAGTCTCATGGGATTGGCTCCAAGCCCCCCACGTCCCTGTATCCCGGATAAAGTGGTACAGATGATGAGTGAGTGAGTGACCGAGTGATTTTATTCCAGAAACTATTTATTGTTTTGTTTTTTTAATCTGTGTATATTTAAATATATTATTGTGGAACATCTGTGAAAATAATGGATGTTAGATTCTGTTGTCCCTTTATTTATAATAGCTATAAACTCTTGTTTCCTCACTAGCCCTTTTTTCCCTACACTAATAAGAAGGAAAAAACTGAATGTATTATATACAGTAACTAAGAAAATCAAATCGATAAAGTGGCTTCTTACATAAAGAATTTAAGCAAAACGTACACTGTTATACCAAAGTCCGTCGATTATTAGATTTAAATACGAGGAGCATCTGTTTTAGTCGTTATTACAAAAGCATTTTTACGTATACCTGCGATTTACCTTATAGCCAAATCTACAGGACATCATACACATGCCGTTCTAGATTGGAGAACCGACTAGCGCTGCGGCGATTAATAAATCTTTCCTCGTTAGTTCGCCTGTTGCTCAATGGTCCTTCTGAATATTTTCACTCATGCATAAGAAAACATTTCCTTCCTGCAGTGTACTGCGTCTAACCCAGTGCTCCGCAAAAACACACACACACACACACAGAGCTATGAACCGATCGTATTTCTCTCTGCGGTACCTGTGGCGCGTTCATGCATTAGCGGTTCCTTCGCTAATTCATTTTGAAGTGCAGAGTCTGGAATGTGGGCTACTCGGGTTATGAAATCCAGATGGGGCTGTATTCCTTAGACGCATAATACACACTCAAACACACTGAGCGCATGTTTGTCTGACACGATGTATCATATACAACTCATATACATTCAAGCTTGTACACATTGTATTATATTCATACATCAATCAAGATAAATCACATGTTCTGTTTTGTTCAATCCTGTGTTTGCTCAGATAATTGTATTGTAGATTGTGTCCATTTCGCAATATGTCAAGGCAATTAGAAACCATCATCATTTTGATGGAAATCATTTTGAATGTAAAAAAATATTTATAGACTGAATGATAAGACATTTGAGGTTCACTACTGTCTCTCTCTGTCTTTCTCAGCATGTGCGGAGGGGACGTATGGTGTTGGCTGTAACAGTGTGTGTGCATGTAAGAACGGTGGACACTGTGATCCAGTCAGTGGCACGTGTATCTGCCCTCCTGGAGTCCAAGGCCTGCACTGTGAAGATGGTATGCATGCATAGTGTATATACAGTATGTACAGTCAGGTCCATCGATTTTGTAACAAAGTTTTTTTTGGCAGACTTTCAACCTTAATTCCAAGGGGGTTTGACAAAACCATGGCGTTAACCATTCAGGAAGTACATACAGCTGCATTTTGGGGGATGGCTCATAAGTAATGGAACACTATGATATGGCTGATAAGCAGTTGCATGGCCAGGTTTTTTTTTTAAATTAATTTTTTGTTTAATACCAAAACTACCCCCTCAGAGAGATAGCAAAGTCATTGGGAGTGGCCAATACAACAGTTTGGAACATTCTTAAAAAGAAGGAATTAACCAGAAAGCTCAGCAACTCCAAAAAGCTTGGAAGACCATGAAAGACAACTAAATCGGGTGACTGCAGAACTCTGAAGAACAACCCTTTCACAACATCTAGCCAAGTCAAGAACATTCTTGACAAGGTAGGTGTGTCATTGTCAAAGTGACAGCTCAAGAGACAGCTTTATGAAGTCAATACGGACGATTCACAACAAAGTGCAAACCACTGGTAACGCTCAAGAACAGAAAAGCTAGATTAGACTTCGCCAGAAAACTTTGCTACATTCTTTAGACTAGTGGAACCAAAATTTACGGTAATATAATGGGAAGAGGAAGGTATGGATAAAGAAAGGAACAGCTCATGGTCCGCAGCATAACACATCTGTCAAACAAGGTGGAGGCAGCGTTATGGCATAAGCATGTATGGCTGCCAATGGAACTGGGTCACTGGTGCTTATTGAAGACTTCACTGCTGATAAAAGAAGCAGGATAAAATTTTAATTCATAGGGATATGCAGATATCAGATTCAGTTTCAAATGCTGCAAAACTGATAGTACACTACTACATAGTGCAGATGGGGCATGACCCAAAACATACAGTGAAAGCTACCCAAGAGTTTCTCAAGGCAAAGAAATTGGATATTCTTCACTGGACACGTCGGTCACCTGCTCTCAATACCCAATAGAGCATGCTGTTTACTTCTGAATACAAGACTGCCCACAAACAAACAGAAGTTAAAGGCAGCTGCAGTAAAGGCATGGCAAAGCATCTTGAGTGAGGAATGTCAGCATTTGATCATGTCCATGGGTTCCATACTTCAGACAGTCAATGACTGCAAAGGATTTTTTTATCCAAGTATTAAAGGAAATCTTTGTTTGTAATTATTTTATTTTGTTCCATTATTTATAAGCTGAAAGTGTTGACTTCGCTCATATCTTGAGTGCTTCATTTCAAGTTTAATGTGGTGGTGTACAGAGGATAAATAACACCCCAAAATTACTTTGGTTCCAAAATTTATGAACTTGACTGTATACATCATGCTCACACTTCCTCCACATGCTTACCCTCACTTACTCATTTTACTTCTTCTCCATTGTCCCCAGGATGTCCTCAGGGCTTTTTCGGGAGTTTCTGTCGGAGAAGATGTAACTGCCCCAATAATGGACGTTGTCACCGTGTGTATGGAGGGTGTTTCTGTGCAGCGGGACTATATGGAAAATTTTGCCATCTGTGTATGTATACTCTTTGCCAGATTACACTGACATAAATGACAGGGCAGGTCAAGGATATAAGATGGGGGTATAGTGAGGAGGTAGAGGAAGTAAGATGGAGGTATAGTGAGGAGGTAGAGGAAGTGAGATGGAGGTATAATGGGGTAGAGGAAGTGAGGTTTGAGGTATAGTAAGAAGGTAGAGGAAATACTGTAAGATGGAGGTATATTGAGGAGGTAGAGGAAGTGAGATGGAGGTATAATGAGGTTGAGGAAGTGAGATGGAGGTATAATGAGGAAGAGGAAGTGAGGTTTGAGGTATAGTAAGAAGGTAGAGGATATACTGTAAGATGGAGGTATATTGAGGAGGTAGAGGAAGTGAGATGGAGGTATAGTGGGGTAGAGGAAGTGAGATGGAGGTATAATTAGGTGGAGGAAGTGAGGTTTGAGGTATAGTAAGAAGGTAGAGGATATACTGTAAGATGGAGGTATATTGAGGAGGTAGAGGAAGTGAGATGGAGGTATAGTGACGTAGAGGAAGTGGGATGGAGGTATAGTGAGGTAGAGGAAGTGAGATGGAGGTATAGTGAGGAGTTAGATGAAGTAAGATTGAGGTATAATGAGGAAGAGGAAGTGAGATGGAGGTATAGTGAGGTAGAGGAAGTAAGATGGAGGTATAGTGAGGTAGAGGAAGTAAGATGGAGGAATAGTGAAGAGGTAGAGGAAGTGAGATGGAGGTATAGTGAGGTAGAGGAAGTAAGATGGAGGTATAGTGAGGTAGACGAAGTAAGATGGAGGAATAGTGAAGAGGTAGAGGAAGTGAGATGGAGGTATAATGAGGAG
>JAQMYK010000003.1:24359658-24370996 GCA_030014345.1 Clarias buthupogon
ATAGTGAGGTAGAGGAAGTAAGATGGAGGTATAGTGAGGTAGAGGAAGTAAGATGGAGGAATAGTGAAGAGGTAGAGTAATTGAGATGGAGGTGTAGTGAAGAGGTAGAGAAAATGAGATGGAAGTAAAGTGAGGCGGTATAGGAAGTAAGATGGAGGTATAATGAGGTAGAGGAAGTGGGATGAAGGTATAGTGAGGAGGTAGAGGAAGTGGGATGGAGGAATAGTGAAGAGGTAGAGTAATTGAGATGGAGGTATACTGAGGTAGAGGAAGTGAGATGGAGGTATAGTGAGCAGACGAGGAATGTTTCATGGCCAAAGTCACACTAATGAAATCTTTGTCTCTGGTCTGTTGTATAAAGCTTGTCCCAGGTGGACGTACGGCAGTGGATGTTCGCATGACTGTGACTGTGTTGAGGAAAATTCACTTGGATGCGACGCCCAAAACGGGACGTGTACCTGCAAACCTGGATACCACGGCAACCGCTGCCAGGCAGGTGCGCTGGTACACGTTGTAGATCAAAATACCTTAAATAGTATGAAAAATGCTTAGTAATGTGATAGTAGTAAAAACAGCATATAACATTTACAGCAAAGAATATACCCATGTATCAGTTATGTTTTTATCTTCATAACTGAATTTCACTAATAAGACACCATAAAAGAAAAGGTTTTATAAAATAAAAAGTCACTCTCAAGTGTGTTCCCCTGTACAGAATGTAATGCTGGTTCACATGGTGCTGACTGTCTCGGGCATTGCGACTGTCCTGACGGTGTACCGTGTGACCCGAGAACAGGAAAGTGTCAAGAAAGATGCCCTCCTGGATTTCATGGAGAGGAATGCCAAGTGGGTGAGATACAAATCTTCCTTTATTATATATGAAATGATACGCACACTATACAGTATAATTCTATACAGAAAGCAGGATAGCTCTTAAATTCCTATACTCTGCTGCCCTCTAGTGGCATATTATATCACTGCAACATCAACCTGGACATCAACCTTTTTAGTATCGTGCAGTGTCTCTTAAACCTTCCGCATGACAGGTGACTGATGGGTACAGGAGCTGTCTGTCAGACATTAAATTATATATTGTGTGTGTGTGTGTGTGTGTCTGTCTGTCTGCAAGAGACAGCATGTCCCCGTGAAGTTCCAGTTGCAGATATCACATTAATGCTTCAGTTAAATCGAATTGTCCTGTAATCTTGACTGATTAGATTTATCTGTCAGTGGTGTGTGTGTGTGTCTGTGTGTGTGTGTGTGTGTGAAGGGAGTGATTTTTATTTATTTATTTATTTTTTTTAAGTTTCCTTCCCATCTCGTTGTGGAAAGTTGTTTTCATTCCAGGGTGACTGCAGAAAGGAAAAAAAGACACCTGTTTTAGCCATCACGTTATCTCTCTGCACAGTTATCACACAGGAAACGCTAAAAGTTCATCCAGACTTGAGTTCAGACAAGAACAAAGCTTTTTATTAGAAATAATAAAACAAGGCCATGCAGTGGACGAGTGTTTGCAAGTACTAGTGTACTTCTACCTGTTTAAGGAGGATCCGGGAGACTTTTTTATGTTATACATATAATACAGACAATGTGTGTGGCCAAAGAGGCTACTTTTGAAGTTTATGCAACATGGAAGTGATCAATTTTGTGTCCCTAAAGATTTCGAGTGATTTTATACACTATGTCCCCCAAAATGGCCATTTTTCAGCGTTATACTGTCTTGTTTCTTTATTTGTTTAAAATGCAAATTATTTGTATTTCTAGTTATATAGTTATAGTATCTATACTAAAATTTGTGTAAGCTTCTAGAAGCATATGACCTGTAATTGTTGCTTAAATCGTTTTTTGGTAAAAGCTTAAAAAAAGAAAAAAAGTCTGTAGTGTCCGTAACCATGTCAAATTCATGTTGCAATATCTTAACAATTTAGCATTTTAGAATAATACACTTTTTCAGGTTTATGTCTTTTCATGTGAAATCTAAATTGGCCAAGTTTCATCTGAATGATAATTAAGATCATTTAAAGATTTGAATTTTAAAAAGTTAGATGTAAAAAGGCATGAAATTGTATTTAGCAAATGTGTTTCTTTTAATCTGATAAAAATATAAATGTGTATGCATATTTAAAAAAAAAAAAAAAAAACGAAGCATGGATCGGGAGATAAGAAGCATTAAGGATTATGAAAAATTAAATGATTTTATTTGATCCTATCCATTCAATTCATGTGTAGCATTGATACCATGTTTTGGCCCAATGTCATTTATGGCTTTACTGCATCCCGCCACCCTGATGCTGATTGTTTTCCTATGAAAGCACTCCCCCTAGTGGTTGATTAGTGACATGAAAGGGGGCCTAATGATTGGGAACACTCTTTATGTTTGAAACAAATGGGCGTGTGTTACATTCATTAGGTACTGTACATGTCACTGTGAATCTTAAATACAAAGTTAACTTTATTGCTGTAAAAAATCAAGAACAAACCTCAAGGAGTCCAGAAATTCATCAGAATTACTCCAATAGGTTTGATTTGTGCAGCACGTGTAGCGTTATTGCTAATTAAAATGTCGAAAAGTCCCTGGGAAATATAAACCAGGCTCTGAGTTCTAATCCTGGAGACGTTCTGGGCTGCACTTTATTTCCCCACACCCCCGGCTCATAAAGGGATTAATAATTACGGTCCTGCTTGAAAAAAGTTCACAGACATGATTCTGTTCCGTAGGAGAAAATGGAGTGCTAATAGCTACTGGAGTGTCTGCTGGAGTCATTACACACCGAAGCACACAAGCGTAATATCCCGAATCCTCTGAAGGGCCATTGAGGTTATTTGGCCCCAGCAATACGCTCCAGTCACCCGGAACACCGCGCTGGCACAGAGGAGCGCGGATTATGGGAAAGAATTTTTCAAATGGGACGTAGAACGAGACTCGAGAACGTTATTCATCATGGATGCCTCCTAGCTTGTGATCTTCCTCATCAAAGCTACAAACATCCCAAGCTTTGACACTCTTTTTTTTTTTTTTTTTTCTTTCCGAGATGGTTGCCAGACGAGTGAGATGAACCTTTGTATGCATGAACGAGTGGAATCTTGGCAGGGACACTTAAGTGTCAGAGGATCAGAAGAACATAGTTTGGTGTAGATTCCCTCAAATGGCTTTTCTTTAAATCTTCATCTGTTAGTCTTCAATCCAATGCCACGCCCCTAAACCTCATGGCACATGTCTAGGGAAACGATGCTGGAGCAAAACATGGAGTTTTTCCGAAATGACAGGAAACATGACTGTGTGCAAAGTACATGAGTGAAAGTAGAGATACTGCACTGGAGGTACAGGATTACTTAAGTAAAAGTAGACCACTACTGTGGTACCTCGGCACATGAACACCTCACCTTAAGAAGTTTCACCTTAAAATCTGAAATTTTGCCTCGCCGTATGAAGCATTTTCAGCACACAAGCGAACGAACCGAGCCGAATCGAACCCTAGCTAAGTCGCGCGTACGACTGAGAGCCGTTCGAAACTTGTTTGCGTCAGTGGAAAACCAATCAAAGCGAGTTTACATAATTATTATTATTATTTTTTTTTTTTGCATTTTGTGCAAGATTTAGTGAAGACATACAGTAGCACCACGGGTCCCAAGAATGTTAGCAAGGACGGTAGCAAGAAGAAAAGGGAGACACTTTCAGTTTGGTTTTTAAAGCCTCCGGTGCCATGAGGTTTAATGTCTATTTATTTCATATTTTACTTCATTTACATATCTATTCTAAATGTTTTGATTGTATTTTTGGGTGGCTGGAGCAGATTAGGCGGCACGGTGGTGTAGTGGTTAGCACTGTCGTGTTGCACCTCCAGGGTCCGGGTTTGATTCCCGGCCAGACTCGAATCCGTCTCTGTGTGCATGGAGCCTGCATGTTCTCCCCGTGCTTGGTGGGTTTCCTCCGGGTATTCCGGTTTCCTCCCACAGTTCAAAGATATGTAGGTTAGGTTGATTGGCATTCCCAAATTGCCCGTAGTGTGTGTGTGTGCCCTGCCATGTATTGGCACCTTGTCCATGGTGTACCCCGCCTCGTGCCCTAAGTCTCCTGGGATAGGCTCCAGATCCCTGTGACCCTGAATGCAGGATAAAACGGTATAGACGATGAGATGAGATGGAACAGATTATCTGCATTTACATTATTTCCTATGGGACAATGCGTTTCACGAATTTGGCCTTAAAAACTCATACTTACCAAAAGTACTGTGTGCTTATATTAGCTCAGAGTAGCATTTAAATTATAATAAAAGAGTTTATCATTCTTTCTCTCGCTCTCTTTACTGTTTCACAACCATCTGCATTTCTGATTTCAAACACCTGCTACACGATTCAGAATTGAATTTATTCAGAGGGAAGGCAAATTATGCAGTTACATATGATAGTCAGCAGGTGGCGATACAGCCGTCTCAAATACTACACAAAACTGATTATGTAACGTAACACGTTGCAGAAATCTAGTGAAGTAGAAAGTACAGATATTTGTTGTAGGATGTAGTGGAGTAAAAGTAAACCGTATCCACAGATAAAACTACTCAAGTAAAGTACAGATATGTGAAAACTGTAATTCAAATACAGTAACGAAGTAAACGTTCTTAGTTTCTTTTCACCTCTGCAATCTACTGAGTCTTTTTTATTTTATTTTTATTGTTATCAGAAACAACACAGTGCTATACAACACCTTCTAATATCCAGGATATTAACATTACCCAGCCACACACACACACACACACACACACACACACATACACACTCTCAAGTCGCATGTTTCTCTTCCTGTTCCAGCATGCCCTGCAGGATTGTACGGGTCAGGGTGTGTGTCGCGCTGTACTTGCCCCTTAAACATCAGCTGTGACCCTGTGACAGGAGAATGTAGATGCCCTCCGGGATACACAGGGCACAACTGTTCTGCAGGTGTGTGTGTGTGTACACAGATGGATGTACATATTGTAACAAAGACACACTTATGTATGTAATGTGTTGTGATGTGATGTGCCTGTAGTGTGCGCGGCTGGATTTTGGGGTGCCGCCTGTGCCAGTGCGTGCCAGTGTATGAACGGTGCGCTATCCTGTGAGGCCACCAGTGGGCGCTGCCTTTGCAGTCCTGGATACACCGGCAAGCAGTGCGAACAGAGTGAGTGTTTGTTTTTGAATAAAAGAAATCTAAAATCTCAGATTATTATATATATTGTCCATCTTGTGGACATTTTCTTGTACTGCAAATGGACAAAGTGCAAGTACAGCTTCTACAGTCCTCTGGTTTTCATTAACATTAATCATCTATAATCCTCCGCATGCATCGTAAACGTTTTCCCATGATGCTGTGTGTCAGGGTGTCCTGAGAACCGGTACGGTCCAGGGTGCGAAAAGGTTTGCGAGTGTGTGAACGGAGTGTGTGATCACATCAGCGGAGCGTGCAACTGCACACCAGGCTGGACTGGGACGTCCTGTGAAAAGGGTGAGTTAGTGTATACAGTATGTTCACACACACACACACACACACACACACACACACACACACACATAAAAATCAGTTGCTTGTAATTCCAGATTTCACTTGACACTAATAAACGATTTAGCATGAGTGAGATAATAAAGTTGGTCAGCTCCAAAATTATTGGCACCCACTTGGGTAAACAGTAAACATTCATCACATGAGGGGAAAGAGTCGTGTCACTCACTTCTTCGTGGTAAAACGAGAACATCTCGGTTAGGTTTCTCAAGGTAAACCACCACGAGCGACTAATGACATGGACGGAAATTCGGCCCGTTAGAGACGCACACGTTTTATTTTCTTCGGGGAACTAGAATAAAAACAAAGCGTAACGAGCGCATTAGTGGATGAGCGTGTGCAGACTCGGGCACAGATTGTACAGGCGCGGTGTAATTACACCCAAATGAGTGTCTGTCTGTGGGCCCCTAATTCACACACGCACATACACACTTGTACACACGTTCATACACACACACACACACACACACACGCGCATATGCATGCACTTTGATGTGGAAGGATGTAAGGCACATGTGGAAAGTGAGATCACTGAATAAATGCTGACGAGTCCAATTTAGGAGCTGAACATGCAGGAGTTCGGAGGAAGCCATGAAAGAGAGAGAAAGTGAGAGAGAAAGTGTGTGTGTGTGTATGTGTGTGTGAGAGAGAGAGAGAGAGAGGTGTTAGGGTTAGATGTAGTAGGATTAGAGAGGAAAGGAGACAGAGAACGAGGCACGTGAGAAGAATGAGACAAAGAAAGAAAAAAAAAGAGAGAGAAAGTCTATCTGTCTATCTATTTGTGTGTGTGTGTGTGTGTGTGTGTGTGTGAAGGAAATTTCCTAAGGCTCGTCTCATTAACTTCAACTATGAAGGATAAGTGCATCCATGTTTTTACAGCAGGGGTAGGATGCTTTTTAAAAAGCACTTGGTGTGTGTGTGTGTGTGTGTGTGTGTGTGTGTGTGTTTGCACTCTTTCTCAGTAGTTTAATGGATCGGCTAAGCTGCCTTATAAACATCTCTCTCTTTCTCATTTACTCCGATTCTGAGATTTTCCTCTTTCCCATGACTGTCTCCTTCTCATCCTCTTCCAGAACATCTGATCACGTGTCTAATTGTGAACCGTAAAAAGCATTTTTGCAGAATAACACAACTTCCTGAGAATGTGGCTGAGGCCTGACATGTAGATAACGAAGTCACGTTATTTCTCTGGCCTTGTGCTGGAAGTGGCGTCGTGTAGCACCCAGCGCAAGGCCTGACGAAATCCTCAAGTCTTACTGTACATCAAAGCAGAAGAGAAGGGTTAAGGAGAAAAGCAGAGGTGCCAAAACTTATAAATGCACCCATTAGGGGAAACACTCATTAATTTCTGGGAGATTTCTGTCTCACTTCATATATGAAAGTCAAGCCGGGACTTAATTGTAAAGAATAACAGAACACAGTTGTGAGAGTTAAAAACTCCCTTTATTTCTCCATATAATCCGTCTGAAACCCCCGGCCTCCCAGGAACTCCTTTAATGGCCCAAACATGTGGAAATGGCTTGGAGCAAGGTCAGGACTGTACGGGGGACGTGGTAATAACACCCAGCCGAGATTCACATAGCGAAGGTCAACTATGAGTGGCGTTCAAGTCAAACCGGGACTCGTGATGAAATTTTTACAAACGCTTGACGATTGATTTGCAGAAAGATTTCAAGCAAACCAAAGACAAAACTAAGTCCGCTTGCTTTTGTTAAAGGACTAGACTTTACATTTTTTTACTCCAAATCTTTCTTAGTTCCATTTACAGTGGAACCTCAGATTACGAGCATAATTCGTTCCGGAAGCGGCCCGTATTCCAAACACTCGTAAACCAAATAAAATTTCTCCATAAGAAATAATGGAAACTCAAATTATTCGTTCCACAGCCCAAAAAAAAAAAATACAAAAAAATAATTAACACGAAATGTAAAGTAAAAATAAAACAAATTAACCTGCACTTTACCTTTACAAAAAAAAAGGTAAAAATAAATCCAGACAGATAAGTGTTTCCAAGAAGCGCATACGTGATACATGATACTCGGTACTCTTAAACCAAGACTTGTTCGTTTTCCAAGTCAAAAGTTATTACAGATCTTTGCTCGTCTTGTGGAACACTCGCAAACTGCGCTACCCGCAGTAATTCCATTACAAATCTCTTGATAATATCAATAATTAGAAAGAAATCATGGCAGATGTGAAGCAGGGGGGTGGCGGCATCATGTATATAAAATGATCTATTTATCTACATTTCTCATCAATCCATAAACTTCATTATCTATTCAGTCACCAAAAACATAATCTGTCTCTTTACTACCGTATATAGACACACACACACAAGTCCTCACTCTCCTTATCTCTCTTTATATCTGTCTCTTTCTTTTTCACTCTCTTTCTATCTCTCACTTTTTCATTCCCTATCTTTTGCTCTTTCTCTGTCTAGTACTCCTTCTCTCTCTCTCTCTTGCTCTCTCTGTGTATTTCTATCTCTCTTTCTCTCTCTTGCTCTCACTCCCTTTTTTCTCTCTTTGTCTTACCCCTCCATCGCTCTCTCTCTCTCTCTCTCTCTCTCTCTCTCTCTCTTATTCACACAAAGTTTTTCCAACACCCCTTCCCCTGAACCTGAAACATCTGATAAAGGTTAATGCTGCTGTGCCAACGCAAACAGCAGTCTTTGTTTTAATCTGTGGGAGGATAAGAGCTGTGGAGTGGAGGGCGCGCACACACACACATGTATACACACACACACACATACACACACACAAAATACAACACAACACACTATTGCAGACATGCTTAATGACAACAGTCTAATTACTGTCTTTAGTCTGGAGACAAAGCTTATCTCTCACACTCACTATAGCTCTCTGATACACACTATGTCTTCTCAGTCACCCCAGACATGAGTGTGTGTGTGTGTGTGTGTGTGAGAGCGAGAGAGACATTAGAGTCAAACAGCAGTCAAACAGCTTCCCGGTACAAAGTTAACAATCTCGCTCTCCAGTCCTGCTGACCTTCTACCTCCCTCTGTGTGTGTGCTCGTGTCGGTGTGTGTATGTGTGTGTAGTATGCGAGCAGGGCCGGTATGGACTGAACTGTTCTCATATCTGTGTGTGTCCTGGATATCAGCAGTTCTGCCACCATGTCACTGGCAGATGCACCTGCCCATCTGGTTACTATGGCAACCACTGTCACTTGAGTAAGTCAGTAGTCTCCATCTCTCTCTCTCTCTCAGTAGAATGCATACTTACAATAATATATAGTGTTGTGCAAAAGTTTTGACACCCCATTTCGTCATATGGAATTAAATTAAAGGATGTAAGTTAAAGAAACGGGAACAAATGTTTTACTGCGACAGACTGCAAAGTGCCTAAAGATACAATTGAAATATCAGTTGTGTATGTAGCAATCTCAGCAGCAACCTCATTTCCCCTTTCATCTATTCCAACCACTCAGCATTCAGCATCACCTGAATCATCTGCACCTGTTTCTCACTGGTTCAGGCCTTAAAGTAGATGATTTTCATGCTTGAATGATTCATAAAGCACTGTGTGGCTTAACAAACTTTGGAAGTGCTCAGGTACAGGGCCTGGACTGAAAATAAGAGACCAAAACTTTCCAAAAAATAGAGGCAAAAAAAAAAGAAAAAGTCCGTCAGGCTTGACCCGAGGCTATTCCTCAAGATTGCATTAAAAATACATGAAAATCTGGCTCTTTGGAAGCAAAATATAAAGAGGGGGGCCTATACTTTTGCACAGTACTGCACATTTAAAATGGGTTACAATTTTTTGATCACTGTTTATTGTATTTTTTATACAGTATTTATAAATGCCGCTGTGTGTGTATGCATGTGTGTGTTAGAATGCCGAGAAGGCACGTACGGTCCTGGCTGCAAAAAGAGATGCCGGTGTGTCAACAGGGGACGGTGTGACTTCAAGACGGGGGCATGCCACTGCCCTCCAGGGTATCTGGGAGCCACCTGCAACACCAGTAAGAACTCATCACTCATCATGGACAAGAAAAAGTGTTTGGCCAAGTGTTTGTTAATGATTAAATTCAGATGTTTTAATCAATCGGGCCGCTTATCCAAAGTAAAGGGCAATCTTATTGCTTCAGCATAGCAAGACACCTTGGACAATGCTATGCTTCCAACTTTGTGGCAACAGTTAACAAGGGGAAGGCCCCTTTCTATTGTGACATGACTGTGCCCCAGTGCACGAAGCAAGAACTATAAAGATATGGTTTGATGAGTTCAGTGTGGAAGAACTTGACCGGCCCAAACACAGAGCCCTGATTGACCTCAATCCCATCAAGCACCTTTGGGATAAACTGGAACACAGATTACCAGGCAGGCCTTCTCACCCAACATCAGTGCATGACTTCATAAATGTGCTACAGAATAAATAGGCACAATTTCCTACAGAAACACACAAAATCTTCCAAGAAGTGCGGAAGCTGTTATAGCTGCAACAGGGGGACCGACTCCATATTGAAGTTTATGTATTTGCATAAAATGTCATTGCAAAGTTTGACTAAATACTTTTGTTCATATAGTGGATATTGTGGAATTAAAAGATAATTATGCAAGAGGGTGGGTATGAGGCTTGTGGGACCATAATTATTTTGGGAAAAGTGTTTACACAATCATGCATAACTGCAAGCAGGCTTGCATAGATATTGTGTAGTTATTGTGTAGGTAACATACCATACCATGTAGTTGCGAGACCTTATGAATTAGAGTGATGTAGCTGAGGTTGAGGAACCGTCAGTGAAAGAAGTCCAACTGAAACCAGTGCCTGAACTTCGATAATGCTCTTGTGGTGTAACAGCAAATATTCTCATTCATACATGCTCCAAAATCTCCGAAAAAGTCAAAAGCATTCCCAGATGAGTGGTGATAAGAGCAAAAGGTAAATGCATAAATAAATATGGAATGTTTAAGAAGTACAGATTACTGTAGGTGTCCACAAACTTTTGGCCATTTAATGTGGCTACCAGAGTCAAGGAATTGAGTAACCTTTGGTTTCCCAGGAATATATTCTCTGGATGGGATGACTCTATGCACACGAACACCCACCCACACATACACACACGTTTCGAGTGAGTGGCAGTTTCGGGGACCAGTATCATTTTGAGAGTTGGGAGCAAACCAGGGACGCTGGACACAGCATTGACTGTCACATTCCTGCATGCGCATCGCAACAGTGCTTCAAAATGAACAGATTTTCATTTGCACTATTTTCCTATTTTAAGAAAACTTTTCCTTAAAAGACGTTTTTTCCCAGCTATACATTCTTCCCAGAGTACATTTATATGATCTTGCTCTGGGTGTCCTTTTTTTCCAGAGGTGAAACCAAGGTCCAGGACCTCTCCAAAAAAAAAAAAAAAAGCTATAAAGTAATTAAAATGTGTACATTCTGTTTGTCAGGTTGTCCAGCAGGAAGCTATGGTAAAGACTGTGCTAAAGCGTGTATGTGCGGTGAAGGAGGACAGTGCCACCCGGTGACTGGGAGGTGTAACTGCACATCAGGGAGAACAGGCTATTCCTGCCAAGAAGGTACCAATCAGCAGAATGTGCGCTCTAACCAGATCTGCTTTCTCCTGCGTTTCCTATTTCTGTCTTCTCATCATTATTCACTTCTAATTTAAGAACAACTCTCTCGAGCCTCTGAGTGGCGCAGTGGTAAAGTGCTCGCCCTATCATCTGGAGATTGCTGGTTCGGTTCCTGGGTGATGCTGTAACCTCTCACAGCTGGAGGTCTAGAGAGAGCTGATTGGCCGAGCTCTCTCAGAGGGGAGGGATGA
>JAQMYK010000003.1:24371096-24384715 GCA_030014345.1 Clarias buthupogon
GGGAGCCCCCTAGTGACGGGGAGGAATTGGACACGACTAAATTAGGGAGAAAATCGGGAAAAAATCCAAAAAAATTATAATAAAAAAAATAAGAACAACTCTCTCATCTTACGTTTGCGACATGCCAATCAAGGTCTAACACAGATTAGAACAAGAACATGTTTAGAGCATGTTTTTTCCCCAAGCTCCCTGAATTTTCACACTTACATCTGATATTAAAAACCTCCCTAGTACATACGTGATGCTTATTATGGTAAAAAACAAACAAACTAACAAACAAAAAATTCTCTCTGTCTCCTGTGTGTTGCGAATGCCATACAGGAGCCCAATTTCCAGGCGATCAGATTGCTAATCGCCTGCACTTATCACTCGTTCCAGAGCAGTAATGAAACGGGACTTTCCAAGAGCGAGAGTTTTTTTTTTTTTTTAGCATGCCGTGCTGTAAGTTAGAATGTATCACCGATGCCTCTTAAGTAGCCAGTTCTCCATGTTCCGTGTCGACAGATTTGGCGTGGAATCAAATAAACAAACAGAAAAATCAAAGCGAATCTCGTACTGTTGTCCTTCCTGTAAATTACCCGCAGAAACATGATTACGCTTTTCTTTCGGTGCCAAATCATGGCTCCGGTGCCTTTACGCTAATGATCTTGGCTTAAGTAAAACGCAAAAAAATGCATGTGTGTGTCCACCGCGAGGAGTGTGTCGTGGGGTGGGGAGTCTCAGTAATTGCAGCCATTTGGAAATTTTAAATAAAAGGCCATACTTGTGCTGATGTAGCAGGGAAAGAAAACAAGTGCGACACTTAGCAATAGCTTGTCTGATTAGACTCTGGTACAACGACGCCCATTGATGCTCCCAAATCAGTGCACGCAACGCTGCGGCTCCGTCCCAAGCCTTAATAGAATGTTAACAATTGATCCAAGTCAAAATTCTTATTATCCAAAAGTATCTTTTTTGGCCTGCAGTTTGTCCTAGGGGGCGCTTTGGAGCTCAGTGTCGTGGTGTGTGCGCCTGTGTAAACGGAGGCGTGTGTGACCCTGTCGATGGAACCTGCAGATGTGGACTCGGCAGCACCGGCGCGCACTGTGAGGAAGGTAAGCAAACAAAGAGTAACCATGCGGCAGGCCGCGAAGTAAACAAGCACCTGAAACCAGACTGTATCATCAGTGTGTTACAGACAAGTTGTCTGCCTACACACTCCTTGCCAAAAAAGTGTCCTAATACAATGTGTGTATGTGTGTGTGTAGTGTGCCTCACAGGCTGGTATGGAGCTAACTGCGAACAGAAGTGTGTGTGTCAGAATAATGGCACATGTGACCGCTTTACAGGCTCCTGCTCCTGTGCAAACGGATACTACGGCCCTGACTGCCAGCACAGTGAGTGTGTGTGCGTGTGTACTGTATGTTGTATGTTTTCCTGAAGGTACACAGTAAGTAGTTATCTTCAGTTGTTTAGTTTAATCTAGTTATCTGAATGCCCCGGAGAGCCAATTTAGCGCCTTGGTGTCGGACGTTTAAAGCAAAGCTCCACCTTAAAATGTTGTATGTTTAAAGAATAACCTGATGTGTTTAGTGATTTCATGCTTAGTCCAGATGACGAAATGAGAGTCAAGTTCAAGTCATGCATTTTATGTAAGGTAGTGATACGGCAAGATCGTGAATTGCTGGGGTGTGTCACGATGACCTGATGAATTGACGTCAAAAAGACGTCTGCGGTAATCTGGGGTCACTCGCTCAATCCATCCCTGCTTGATTCCATAAACAGGAATTTGCCACAGAAGTTCTCAATTTATTTGAACATTCTCTAGTTTTAGCCATTTTTATGTCAAAGTAAAATTCCTGCAAAGTATTTGTTCCATCTATTATCTAAACCACCTGATTCTAATGAGCACAACTTTCAGCCAGTTAGTTAGGCTCGAACTAATTAGTGACATCATCTGTTTTGTGCACAGGATGAACTATAACACATGACAGATGTTGTCTTAATACTTCAGAGTAATGATTCGTAGCTTGCCTGGATGGGTTATGACCTGTCACAGAGCGACCACTTTGCATGACTCAGGGGTCGGGTGTAGGTCCATCCTGAGTTTCTGGACGTGCTTTCATGGTCATTGGTGGCCCTCTGAAGGCAATCGTAGTCAGTCGCAGCTATGGAAGTGCACTGAGATCTACAGCAAACAGGAAGTAAGCAGGAACAGAAACAGAAATTCGCAAGATCGAAGTGTAATAGGATGCAGAAATCACTGGACTGCCATAGCGCTATGGGAACAGTTAGAGCATGCCAACGTTTTTGCGACAAAAAGTGCTAATCCAGCAATGGTAGTGATGCGTGGGCAAGATTTTGTAACACACTGTAGGAAAAATCGTGAAAGTAGGAACTGGGGTTAAGAGCTACAGTACAGACTTTTAATAATATGGCACGAAGGCTAAATCGCACTGCATCGATGTTAGCAAGCAACAGCATCATGGGTAATGTAAATATATATTTTTTCTTTTAACTTCATGAGATGAAATATGATGAATATGAAGAATAAATATTATTATTATGTATATGTTGAATGATGTTAAGTTAGTTAAAGGTGTAAATACACAGCAGCATCCTATGAGGTTTCTAAAGTAGAACAAATGTTTCCTTTACTGAATTCATAATTTTACTTTTACAAGCAAGCTGTTCCATCATTATTTGCCATATTTCATTTGAGGGTAGCTCTGTAAATAAATGTTCATTATTATCCACCTAAAATATTTACTTGCACATCCTTCTTCCACCCATCCCAGAATGCCCTGCTGGATTTTTCGGCGAGCTCTGCTCACATCACTGCAACTGCACTCACGCTCAATCATGCGATCACGTGACAGGAGAGTGTGAGTGTCCTCCAGGCTACACCGGAGAACGCTGTGAGAAACGTGAGCAGCACACGTTAATAGTTATAATGTGGAAAAGTATTTGTGCTGATCATGAAATAAAATAGTTTCCTGGGTTAAATTTATTTTATGCAATACTTTATGTGGTAAAGACTTACTTTTCAATGAAAAGGAACCAAACACTTGATGTTTATGCTAGTTATCTGCAAATTGTAATTGAAAAAAAAAAATCAATATGTTACAATATATAATTTATGATATATAACATGAATAAACAGGAAACATTTAAAGTATAAACAGTCATTAACTAGTTGACTTTTATTAATGGTTTATATGTAATTAATGTAACAATATAAACTGGCTATTAACAATTATGTAAAAAAGTTATTATAATTATTTGTGGATATTAAAATGTTTTAGCCATATAAACCTTTATTATTTGCGAATTTGCTAAATTATAACTCTGTTAACAATTTTTAAACAGATGACCATTTAAAAAAAAAAAAGGAATCTGGCCTCATGTACAGTAGCTTTTTACATATTTATATTATGTCTATTTTTTAAGTTTCTAAACAAATCAATTTCGTCATTATTTATTTTTGTTCATTATTAATATTTAAAATCAGAATTTTTCACCTTACAGGTTTGACAAATTTTAAACTAGACTACAAATACTAGTACATTTACATGAGAAATTATTGTGTGTGTGTGTGTGTGTGTGTGTGTGTGTGTGTGTGTGCAAACATGCATATGTTTACAGGATGTGCATTGGGCAGCTTTGGTGTTGGTTGTGTACACCAGTGTAAGTGTGTAGACGGTGTCCCCTGTGATCCAGTCACAGGCCGATGCCTTTGTCCCTCAGGAAGGACAGGGGAGTACTGTCATGAAGGTACATGCACACACAACAACAACAACAACAACAACAAAAACATGTGCCTTTCAGTGCATTATAATTTGTTTATTTTATAGTTATTTTATAACAATTAGTAAATTAGTGAATTTTATAACCAGAGTACATTTTAAGTGATATTGTGTTGCATGTTGCAATGAAGTATATTGCAAACTTTTGTAATGTTAAGATTTATAGTACGTAAAGTACGTGAAGTTGTTAAGTTTGATAGTATGTTGTAAAGTTTTGTAGAATATTGTAAAGTTGTAGGTTTTGTAGTGTGTTGTAAAGTTGACAAGTATTGGGTGAAGTTATAAATTGTAGCATGTGGTAAAGCATTTAGTTTTTTAAGTATTTGTAGTATGTTTATGCATTTTTATGCAGTTTTGTTCATTAAAAAAAGGAATCTGGCCTCATGTACAGTAGCTTTTTACACATTTATATTATGTCTATTTTTTAAGTTTCTAAACAAATCAATTTCGTCATTATTTATTTTTGTTCATTGTACTGTACATCGTTATCTTGAGTGGAAATTCTGCCTGTAATTCAAATGTGTTGATACATTAATCTTTTTTTTTTTAATGTAGTATGTAATGGTTATTGTCTGTTGTAAAGTAAAGTTCAACATGCTTGTAGTAAATTTTGTAGTTGTGTCTCTTATGAAGTTTGTGTAGTTTGTTGTATAAAGATTTGCAGTATGTTAATTTGGTATGTTTTGTAGTATAATATGTTGTGATATGTTATAAAAAAGGTTTAAAAATCATGTAGCGTGTTACGTTTGGAGTATGTTGTAAAGTTGTAAAGTTTTGTAGTATGTTGTAAAGTTGTAAAGTTTTGTAGTATGTTGTAAAGTTGGTAAGATTTGTATTACATTATGTCCTTGCATTTGTAGTTGTATGTTCGGTTAAATGTTAAGTGTATCGCTACATTAGAACAATGTATATGATGCATTATGAATCCCTTGTAACATGATGTAAATGAATTCACATTTGTTTATAAATTAACTGTAAATACCCCTCCTTCTCTCACTTTCCCCTGTGTGCAACCTTAATTTGCCTTTAACGTTTTTATCTCTTTCTCTCTCTCTTCCTCTCCCTCTGATAGTGTGTGTGAGTGGGTCGTTTGGTCCACAGTGTTCTCTACGGTGTCACTGCGCTCATGAAGGGCAGTGTGACCAGCGAAACGGGCGCTGTGTGTGTTCATTACCCTGGCTTGGACCAACTTGTCAGGATGGTAGGAATCTATGTGTGCATGTAGTGGGGGGGGGGGGGTCTGTTTGGCTGTCTGTCTGTCTGTCTGTCTGTCTGTCTGCATTAATAGTTAAGTCAGTGGCAAATGGGTAGTGATTCACAATGTCTATATTTAAGGACATACAGGTTTGTTATCAATAGAAGCACAATTTGAAAAGCCAACAAAAAATAAAGTTTTATATTAAACACAATAACTGTACTGTAAGAAGAAGTGACGTCATTCAGTGTGCTGTAATATTGTCGGAAAGGTGCATAATTACTTTATTTATTGTGATAGAAGACGTATAGGAGACTACGAGATGTATAGACGTGTTTCTTCACATTTTTCCATCAACCACCTAATACTTCTACCGTTCTATATAACTGTCTATCATTTGGTGCGGTAAGCTGAAACTCTTCCATAAATGTGTGTGTGTGTGTGTGTGTGTGAGGGAAAGAGAGACATTTATTCCTTAAAGCCATTGAGGTTCTGCTGTCTTTCTCTATTTTGGTCAGTCTTCACTGACAGTTATGTTAAGTGAACCACAGCGGGGCACAACGTGTGTGTGTGTGTGTGTGTGTGTGTGTGTGTGTCTGCAAGTGCCCCAACCTTACATACCCCATAGTCCCCTGAAACCTTCCACATTTGCTTCTCATTTTTAAGGTCCCATGCTGCTTTTTTTTGTCTTTCCTTTTCCTGATTTTTACTTTCATCATTCGCTCTCTTTAATATAAAAGGTGCTTTGTTCTACCGTAGCATGAACCAAATACTCCAATGATTTTTCAACTGTTTTTTTTTTTTTATGTCTATGCACTGCATCAGCGTAATAGTGTGTGTGTGTGTGTGTGTGTGTGTGTGTGTGTGTGTGTTTGTATTGTAACCAGGAAAAAGCCAGAGAACATGTTTATATCAAACTAACTTATTGTTGTACAATAATAGCAAAGGACTTCTCATGACTAACACATAAGAGAAAGTTCTTTCCATAAGCAAAACACTTTCCTGAACTTGATGTGTGTTATGTTTATTCCTGCTAAATACCAAGGTGGTGAGAATCGTCTATATACCTTTCATATTAACTCCTGTCATCTCCTTGTATCTCTTCAGGCTGCAGTGTAATATATACTCTATTTGTGATTTTTGGAGCCACTTGGAACTTTGTGGCTTCTACAGTAGATTGATTTGTGTTCCAATGATACATTTATACACTTGTTATATATTCCCTCTTTACTGTTTGCAAGTTAGGCAAAACTTTTCTGTCTGGCATCTTTTTATGCTTCATTTGAAATGTTTTTTTCATCAAAATATGTTTTTCGTATTGCCTACATTAAAACATATTATCTGTAGGACTATGAATAAGGCTGTTGGTGTTTCAGTAGACGGTTTCTCGCCTGCAATTCCACTTAATCCAAGCCTGGTTAAAATTGGAGGGTTGAGTCTGGAAGGGTATCCGGTGTAAAACCTGTGCCAAGTTGTGTGCAGATCGGATGGTCCACTGTGGTGACCCCTCAGTGGGAACAGCTGAAAGACCAACAACCTGTGGGACTATTAATATAGTCAACTAGAGTACTGTAGCTGAGTTCTTCTTCTTCCTCTTCTTCTTCATATTATGCTCTCCACTCTTGAGACTGTCAAGTTAGCTGAACTCTGTTATCATGCATACAACTGTAGTCAGATTTCCCTCCGTTCCCATGAGCCCCTTTTGGCGCTCCAGCTCAAACTTGTACCCCCTTCAGTCCAGATCTTATGTATCCCTGGAAGGCTCCAAACTGAGCCTAAAAATAGTGGTGGAGAGGTTGCTGACATGGTGGCGTGGTGGTGTAGTGCTTAGCACTGTTGCCTCCAGGGTTCGGGTTCGATTCCTGACCAGGCTTGATTCCCGTTTCTGCGTGCATAGGGTTTGCATGTTTCCCTATAAGTCCAAAGACCTGCAGATTCACAAATTGCTCGTAGTGTGTGAGTGTATGTGTGTGTGTCCTGCGATGGATTGGAACTATGTCCAAGGTGTACCCCGAGATAGGCTTCAGGCCTCCCCGCGACCCTGAATACTGGATAAAGCGGTAAAGTCGATGACTGTGAGTGAGGTTGCTGACATGTTGCTCATAGCAACTTATTCAATATTCTGTAATACTTCACAAAGTATTTCACCGTGCGGAAGTGTAAAAAGACTGGGTAGACAGCATTAAAGGAGGGTTTGGACTCCATATCATGTACATTATTGTATAACAAGCATTTCTACTTTAATTCTTTGGTGACAAAAGCGATTGAAATCTTATTCCTGCCAGAGGTACCTAGGCCAGGTGGGACTGTCTGCCAAATTTGTGTTCTGGATGGTGGCAAGTGTAACTGGCACAGTCTACACAGCTGGACACGTGTATATTAACCCCACAAAACATACCATATGTGACATTGCCGCACTTTGGGCCTGCAGCCAAAAATTAAAGAACAGATTTCCACCAATAAAGAGGTCCATCATGTCCATTCATAAAAGGGATTCGGTGTTTGCCACTCTATTCTAGAAAGTTTGATCCTTTTGGAAAGAGATGTGATCTTAATAGTAGAGCCTACAGTAGTTCTTCTGCCTAGTTCAGAAGACGTGCAGTCCATATACTGTTTGTCCTGTAGATTTGATTTATTAGATGTTTTGTCATGTTAGTCAGTTGATGCACAATATGTTCATGCGTTTTTATGAGGTTTATTTTCGAGCATTCCAACATCCTACCCCTCAGCAACCTTCCTTATCAGCCTGCAATAATCAAATACCACAGCCAGAGATGCATTCTCATCACAGATTGAGGAGCACAAGCCCTAACCTGCTGAAAGTATGAGGCTTTTCTCATGGAAGGTGACACTTGAAAGCAGTACCACATCAGATAGAGATAGTCACCACTGATGCTTCTCTCTCAGGCTGCGGTTTTAATGTATTGCTACAGAGGCACAGGAAGAATGTGGATTCCCAATGTGATAGTAGAACCCATCAGCCGGCTGACTCTGCAGGTGGTCCATCCAGCCCTTCAATTGTTCTTACCAAATCTGAGACACTGGTCCAATCTGGTTCATTTGCACAAGAGACTACAACCACCAGGAGGAGGTTAAAAACTAGCTAACTCATACCATCATCATCATGAAACTCATCATGCCAGCCCACCCATGATTCGCCTCTCAATGCAGGATCCTGAACTTCTTCTAAAATAGTTTTTTCTAGCTTTTTGTAACAGAATCGAATGGCTGCATGAGAATGGTTTTTATTTCAAATACATCAATAGTGATAATCACCATAATGTCTAACACCACATTTTCGTCCAAAACACGGTATTAATGCTGTAAAGTCTCTCACTTTTTTGAAAAAGTGAATTTACAGATAGGATCATATAACATAATTTTTCATGATACGTACTGTAAATGCTTCTTATCTTCTGATCCATGCTTCGTTTTTTGTAAATATGCATACACATTTATATTTTTATCAGATACAAAAAAAAAAAACACATTTGCTACATACAATTTCAAGCCCTTTCATTAAGTGTCCGTAACTTTTTAAATTTAAATCGTTCAATGATCTTAATTGTCATCCAGATGAAACTTTAGATTTCAAATGAAAAGACATGAATCTGAAAAAGTGTATTATTCTAAAATGATAAATTGTTAAGATATCGCAGCATGAATTAGACGTGGTTACGGACACTACAGATTATTTACTTTAAAAATTTTTACAGGTCAAATGGTTCAAGAAGCTTACAGTAATTTTAGTATCAATACTCAAAGAAATATGAATAATTGGCATTTTAAATGATTATCGCGGGATAGTATAACGCTGAAAAATGTCCATTTTTGGGGCAGATATAAATAAAATCATCTCTCCAGAACGGCTGAAGTTGAACTTGAAATTTTTAGGGAAGCAAGATCGGTCACTTCCATGTTGCATAAACTACAGAAGTAACTTCTTTTGCACACACATTTTCTGTATTATATGTACAGTATAACATAAAAAAATTAAATCAGCACAACTACTATGTTTTAGCATTTACATAATTAGAGTTTATATAGTGCCATTAAGGGAACTTTTGTATTACAGATAAGGATAGAAAATTCTGCGTAATTGTACATTGGTACAATGGTGAAGTTGCAGCAGATACTGTTATAATAATTCCAGACTTTTCCTTTAATAGACACCTTTACAAGTACAAGTCCTTGTACTTACAGTAAGTACAAATACAACAGAACTCATTTAATCCCATTGACAAGTGCCTCACTACCTGTTTGCTCTGTCAAAACACTTTATCAGTCGTTACCACCACCATACTGTTTTTGTCTAATGACAAAAGTTAATGCAGGTTTTCTGTCTCACTTTTTTCTCTATCTCTCTGTTTTTGTCTCAGAGTTTAGCCTGGCTGTCTCGCTTCCACTGAAGAGACGGAGAGGCCTGTAAAACAACGCTTTTTCCATGGCTGCCAGAAACACACGCACACACACACACACACACACACACTCATATTAACATCTGTTTATCCGTGACAGGTTCTTTCGAAACTTTGTATTTAACTACACATACACACATATTAAGTGCAACTTAATGACCACTTTAGACTTTCTTTATGTGTGTGTGTGTGTGTGTGTGTCTGTGGTGTATGACTCTGCAACCACTTAGTTCATCAGCTGTGTGTATGAACGTGCGATTGAGTCTGAATTAGCCGTGCGCTCCTGACAACGTCTGACCAGGAAAGTAACGTGTGTGTGTGTAATTCATATGTGTGCACGTGTGGGGGAGTGTGTGTGCATAAATTTCGAGGCATCCTATACTTTTTAAACCATAGCAATCAAAACGTGCAACAGCCCATGAAGCCACAAGATCCGTGCAATTTGACATTTTACAAGCCACACAAATGCAGCCTTGGTCGTTCATTTCACTACATCCAAACACAATATAACACAAAACACTCAGTTTTAAAACACACACACACACTCACACACACACTGTGGCACAAAGGTGCTGGACAGGTACATTTCTGTTCCCTGAGGTCCAAATCGTAAAGAGTTTTTAAATCCTTGTTTAAGGATACACCAGTGGTTCTGTTCCATATTTCCTCTACAGTTGTCCATATAGAACTTTTCTGGATTCCCAAAGTTTACTAAAGTAACGGTTCTAAAATTAAGCAGGACTCCACACACTCGAGCTCAACCCTTTGTGCACATTCCAGAAATTAATTTCATCCATGTCTAATTAGTTATCAGAGCTAATGCACGTTTGGTTCGGTCTATATCTCAAACAATAAAGCAAACGAAGTGCTAGCAGACTTTCCTGATAAACATTTTCAGATAAACAAGTCATGGTTGTGGAAAAGTGTGTGGAAGAGCGATTACTGTTTTTCTTATCATGTACAGCCAAAAATATTTTATTCTACAAAATGTGTGTGTGTGTGTTGGATTGAAGATAAATTAGCAGTATTGCGTATGAAAAGTATGTTTTTTTTTTTTTCGATATAATGATTGCGCGTACATCCAGTTAATGTGTTTCAGGTTCTTTATGTATTTCCTGTGATGTGATTCCTGTGACAAGCGCGACTGATATCCAGTTACTCGGCACGGTGTCTGAGTGACGTTGTGTAAATTGTTAAAAGCGAGCTGTCCGGCTTTGGTCTGATTGCTGTAAACGAAGCCTCGAAAGATCAGTGATCCACCGACGCTTACACGCCAAACAGCTCTAATCCGTAAGCCTACAAATGGCCTGTCCTCGTACCGTACTTTCAACAAGAGGGTGTAAAAAATGAGATGCGAAAGACGGATGTAGTTTGTCTCCTGTAATTCTTGTGTTTACTTTTATTTATCGAAATGAAAATACTGTCTCGTTGATCAAATCTCTCAGTGAATGAAATGGTGCTACAATAAAGAATCGCTGTGAGGTTTGAATTAAATACTGTTTTCTCCCCTCTCTATAAGACTGTGTGTCCTTTCTTGAGCTGATTTCATCACACCAACAACACTTTAAAAAAAGAGAGATATAGTCCAGCATGTGAGTAGGCTCATTTATGCTTGTGCACAGCTAGCAAAGGTTAGCCTGTCTGGTCCCATCCCACAGAAAAGCCAATGTGAAGCACTGTGCAACTTGCTAAAAACAAAGAGTCAATACTTTCCTTGATAGAACGGCCCTGGAACAACCAACCCACTGTGCACAGAGCCAAACAGTCAAAGGACCCAGAGCCGGTCCATGCAGGATACCTGGGGGTCTATAATTGATTTTTTTTTTTTTTTCTATTTTGTTACAGTGATTGCAAAACTCAGTATTACCAACCAAAGCCAATATCATCAGGTAGCAAATGGCTGTTTGGTCAACGTTCATCAAGCTCAGCCATTTTACTGGGCAAGCAAAAAGGTGCCAGTACTTGGTTAATGTAATTTTGTCCAAGTTGGGCCACTAGTTGTGGCTGGTAAAATTTCAGCTGCCGTTAAATTAACCATGCCAATGTCACGCCATTACTGTTCATTTCAACATTGGCCCAACTAAATTTCGCTCATTGGCGAAATGCTGTCGAAGTACTCCTTCGCCAATGATGCCACACTTTCACATAAAACTGGCATAACAGATGTACGGGCAACATCAGTTTAACTATTTATTTTATTTAGTTTTCTGTTTGCAGAAACAAATTTTACTTTGACTGGTCACATAACTTTGATGGGGTTTACTCCAAACCCTCCATTTAGATTCATCCATTTTCTAAAACATCTTATCATGTGTAAGGTTGCAAAGGGCCTGCAGTCTATACCAGGGAACTCAGGGCACAAGGCAATAAAAAAAATCCATAGTGAAGTTATCTACTGTATTTATTTTACAGTTAAAGGTGTCTGGAACCCCTGGTCACAATGAAAAGCAAACTACCAGGCAGCCCAGTGGCTTAGTGGTGTCACCAGGGTTGTGGATCTAAATCTTGCCTCTGCTTTTTCCTTGCCTGGTCGATTTCCTCCAGTTCTTCCGATGTCCCCTGGACATACATTAAAGGCTGATTAGTATTTCCAATTTGTGTACTTGCATCCTACAATGGGTTGGCACCACATCCGATGTGCACCTTTCCTTGAGTTCCCTGGCAAAATCTTTACCGTAAGTCCACTTCGACCATCCTTAAGGCCACCAGCACCCCACTTCGACCATACACAGTATAAACATTGTAGATAATACTGTAGATGGATGGATAATATCAGGGACTAACATTAACTAATTGACATACCTACATATAGTATTAAAATGGTATATTTTTAATTGTACAGATGTTCGGATGAATGTATGGTCAAACATGTAGATTGTTATTCCTACAAGAATCTAAAAATCTTTTAACTTTTAACCAAATTATTCTTTATTGAATTAATTACATTGGATAGTATCAGGGACTACATGATTTAGCTGATATGGTGGGTTACCATATGAGACCAAGTTTAACTTGGTAAGAATTAATTTTATTTATATAGAGCAAAGCAATGCATATTTACTGAAATCCAGACGTAGATTTAGATCCATAACAACCAAATCAGAGGTGAGCGATGTCACATTGCTGCTTACTAGATATGTATCGGATTCCAGTTCCTCTGATGAAAGTGGCACAAATTGGATTGAAACTGTAGGACTTAAACTTCTAGGATAGAGCTTGAAGAGAGAGAGAGAGAGAGAGAGAGAGAGAGAGAGACATTGATATATAGGCCAGTGCTAAAGCCAGTGAGAGGGATGAAACAGAGGAGGTCACCTGCCCACAACCGTCATCCACTGACTCACCTGAGTGGAACCCCTCCTTTTTGTGTGTGTGTGTGTGTGTGTGTGTGCACATGTGCATCTATGATCCTAGATCTATCCCTGAAGCATTTCTCATGTGCACCAGACCCAGACTGATGGATGGGGGGCTTCTCTGACCGACCCCGTGTTGTGACAGACGACAGATGTTCTCCAATAATGTTTATCGGGCTAAAGCCTTCAGCCAGGGACGACACACACCTGTTTCTAGATTAGAAGGGGCCTCGAGACCATCCACACACACACATACACACACACACACTCCTGACACCAGTCAAACAGGCCTCCAAGGGCCATCCATCCAGCAAACACTGGGTGGCCACAGTGCTACACACCGTGACTTTAATCTGCTATACATGACACACACACACACACACACACGTACACACACACACACTCCCTTGGCACAAGTGTCCGGCAAACCGTGTCCCAGAAATAAATAGCGAATTCCGACGCTTGTAAATGTATTCAAAGCCATGAAAAGCTTCCTTCGCTGCATTCTTGACACCGAGCGTACTCTAACACGAAACAGCTTCCATGATGGATTTGTTTTTACTGTCCTGACCACGTGCTGCCAGTCAGCAACCACCGGCAACCATGAAGAGTATATTTAACTGTATAGTTAGTCCGCTCCTGGTTTCAGATATGTATGGTTTTAAAAAAAAAAGTTTAAGTTGTCTTATATTTGGCAACAAACACTGGCAAGTCTCAGAATGCTTTCATTTAACACAAAATGCAGTTAAAAAAAAAAAGGGAAAAAAAAGATATATACACACACACACATATATATACACTCAGCAAAAAAAGAAACGTCCTCTGACTTTCAACTGTTTTTACTTTCAGTAAACTTAATGTGTAAATATTT
>JAQMYK010000003.1:24416292-24440811 GCA_030014345.1 Clarias buthupogon
GTGTGTGTGTGTGTGTGTGTGTGTGTGTGTGTGTGTGTGTGTGAGAGAGAGAGAGAGAGAGAGAGAGAGAGATCATGCCTTTTTTCCTGCTCATATATAACTCGTACGATCACTGAGGAACAGGATGAGCCGGTGTGAAAGTGAAAAGGGAGGGATATGCACTTTGTGTGTTTTGTCAGTTAAACTAAATATTATACACATAATTTGGCATGCTGATCATTCTGAACATCCAGAAAGGAAATTAGAGCCCGGACCAAAGGTGCATGTGTGTTGTTATATCTTAGTGAGGACCAAAAATGTCCTCACAAGGATAGAAGTACCTTAGAGTTTTGACTTTATAGAAACATTTGTTATATCCCATAGGAACATTTGTTTGGTCCCCACAAAGAAAAAACTAACTTGGGTTAAGGTTATTAGTTTGTATTTAGGTTTATTGGGTGTAACAAATGAATGAATCATTATGTCAGTGGTGAGTCCTCATAATGTCAGTAAGACAAGAAAGTGTGTGTGTTGTGTGCCTTGGTTTCTTGGTGTTTGCTTGGTTATCATATGCTCTGTGTGTGTGTGTGTTCATGTGTGTGTGTGTGTGTGTGTGTGTGTGCTTTGTTATATCTTAGTGAGGACCAATTTGGCCCCACAAGAATAGGAGTACCTCAGAGTTTTGGCTTTATAGGGACATTTGTTATGCCCAGTAGGAACAGTTGTTAGGTCCGGACAAGGAAAAGTGCCCCCCTTTAAAATAAACAAATAAATACTCTAACTTTTTTTTTAAACAAAAAGAATTTTTGAAAATTTTAAAACAGAATTTAGGTTTAATGGCTGTAAGCATGTTGATCGACTGATTGAACCAGGTAGGTCCTCATAATGTCAATAAGACAAGAAAGTGTGTTGTGTGCATTGTTTTTTTTTTTCGTGTTTGCTTCATTATCATTTGTTCTGTGTGTGTGTGTGTGTGTGTGTGTTCTGTTATATCTTCGTGAGGACCAAATGTCCCCACAAGGATAGGAGTACCTCAGAATTTTGACTTTTTGACCCCCCCCATTAAAATAAACAAATAAATAAAAGCTGTATTTTAATAATAAATGAGCTTTTATTTTAAAACAAAAAGCTGTTTTTGGTTACTGAGGTTAAGGTTAAATTTGGATTTAGGTTTAATAGGTGTATGCACGTTGAATAATCATTATGCCAATGGCAGGTCCTCTTAACATCAGTAAGACAAGAAAGTGTGTGTTGTGTGCCTCAGTTCCTGGGTGTTTGCTTGATTATCGTACGTTCTGTGTGTGTGTGTGTGTGTGTGGACCACCCTGCTTAAACACAGTACTGTTTTCCAATCAGATTTGGACTTCACATAATAATCCCTGTAATACTCTGATATCAAGATTTATCCCAATCTGAGAGTCATCATACGTGTATCAGACTGCTGCACGCACACACACCCTATGAGTAGTTCATGTACAGTTCACATGCAGTTGAAGTGGATACGAACAAACAAAGCCCCCCACAGATACCGCTGTTGGCTGGGTTGCTGCTGTGTGTGTGTTTGTGGTCATTAGCTGTTGTTAGAGTCGCTCGTTTAAATGCTGATTGCTGCAAATGGTTGAACTACATGTGGTAGCTATTTGTCTGGAATGGCCAGAGTTCCCTTGTTACTGTGTGGCCGCGGGAGATGGCAACATCTCAGCGGCCGCACCGAGGTCAGTGTGTACGGGGTCAGGGCATCGGGGTCAAGGGACAGAGATCAAAGTTCATGCATAGGTTACAGTGTCACAATGCATTTGGTTATTGAGCAGAGAACGAGCAGGTGATATAAAATGAGAATGGAGGAAATCACTACATTTATGAAAGTTTTATTTTAGATGCACAGTAGAAAGGAAGCAATAAGTGTTTTTTTGTTTGTTTTTTTTATACATAGGCAGGATTGGCTGCTTCAATAAAACGAAATTATCCACAAAATCACACTGACTCAGTTTGTTTACTGCAGATGTATGCATGCAGTCATGAATTGGTTTCTTTCTTTGCTCATTAAGTTCCATGCTTTTTTTCCATCCTTAAAACTGTATACTAAGCTTTGATGAATGCATTAAATAAAGGAGTAAAAATTTTGTGTAATGCATGGTACCTAGTCAAGCTTAGGGCTTCTGAGGTCAAAGGCCATGTGTCATAAACAAGAGGGTCATGATTAGACCTCAAATTCAGAGTCAGGCATTTTAAATTCAGAAGCAGTTCTACTAGCACATGCTACCGTTAGACACAGATCGGCTAAGTGTGTGCGAGTGATTGTGTGTGCGTGTGTGTCAGACTTACATATGAAGGGGGTGAGAGACTTACACATGAAGGGCTTGACGGACGAGTGGATGTGTTTGTGCTGCTTGAGACCGGACGACGTAGCGAAGGTTTTGCCGCAGTCGGGGCAGGCGTGTGCCCGTGCACCAACGTGCTGCGAGCGGATGTGCCTCTGCAAGTTGCTCGGGTCTGTAAACACCTGCTGGGTTAGAGGGACGCACACACACACACGCGCGCGCACACACAAACAAACACACACATACACACAATATCACAAGGCCATTCAAGTACGCGGAAATACACGCATGCCTGCACACAATGGCAGTCACATGTGATGACAGAGGGATTCACACACATGGAAAGACACAAGGAGTAACAGGCATACGTAATGTTCTCACACGGTACACACTCCATCGGATACTGGAGGGTTTCTTGTGTATGAATGACAGGAAGGACATACAGAAACGCAAACATACACAAACATTTATAGACATGGATACAACCTGGATAATGTGAGTGTTTACAAAAGCTGGGACACACATACACATACACTCCAAAGAGCACATACACACACGTATGTGTGCACGATACATGCACGATTATAATTATTCACTCCCATTAGAGCTTTACATAAGTATTTCCCTCCAACCCCCTTCCCCACAAATTTTAAGTGCTGCGGTTAATAAACAAGTGGAGGTTTCGGCTATTTCCTGATGTCCATCAGCTATCTATCTAGTGGTCAGATAATATCTAGCCATCTATCATTAACAGGCAGCCACAAAACCAGGAAGCAGACAAAGGAGAGCATTTAGAGAACTAGCAGACAAGTGACGTTTCCTACGAACATTTCCGAATAACAATGATTTCGAAATTGAAGAAAATCATAGAGAGATTTTTTTCCATATTTGTACAGGTTTTCTTATATATTTTTTTCTATAGATATATTTTCTTTCCTTAGCTAAAGTTATTTTCTATATTTTATTTTTTAAATTTATTTCCTATTAATAATCTTTTTATTTTTAAGGTAAATAAGCATTTCACTGCATATCGTACTGTGTATGACTGTGTATGTGACAAATAAAATTTGAATTAGAATTTTGAATTATAATTCTTTTTTTTATTATTGTTTTGAGAGAAAGTATAGCCGTTAAAAATGTTTTCAATCATGCTAAAAAAAATTTAAAGGTAACTATGCAGAAACAGTATAGCAGCCTGGAAGTTATTCGAAGGTTGATCATAGCAATTCAGAGACTATGTAGGTGGGTTGTGCCTCTTCATAATGCATCTTAGAGCCTGAATTCTTTGTTTAGTGTTAACATGGAAAGCTTGAAACTGTCATTCCTGGAGCAATTATTCGAGAAAAACCAAATTTTTGGTTGCCAAAATGTTGTGGTGATTTCAATTTGGCAACGTTATGGAATTTCAGAAAATGTTGATATTAGGTGTTTTTGAAAATTTTAAAGTACTTTATTTTAATGATGTCAGAACAACATTGGGATCGTGTTGATTAAAGGCCTCAAACGGTAATAAAAAAAATGACATCAAAATAATATTAATAGCAAACTGATGTTGCTCGAACTCCATTTGCTGCGGTGAGAGCGCTGCGTGTTTATCACCGGACCACTAGGGGGCGTGGTGTTAATGCTAGTAAATGTGCAGCCGTTTACTGGAATCGTAAATTGGAAAACAGCCAAAAGGGTAAAAAAACAAACAAAAAAAAAATGTAATACTTTCCTGCGCATTTGTGTTCCTACGCAACAGTTCTACACTCTAATAGATGCTACACTGTGTATTACAGAAAAGTGCAGCAGGATCAAAGCTTCTGTAGTCAAAGATGCAACAAACTGCAACTACATACTGTAGGGGGATCGTATTCAGTTCGTAGATTTGTGACATCACAAGTCGAGCGACCAGGAATCGAGAATTTTAATTCAGCATGCTCTAACAAATAATAAACAGGAAAAATGGGAGATGGGCTTTTATGGTCCATTCTACTAAAGTATGTAACTCCCAACAATAATTTTCAAACAAAACACCCCCTCAGGACAGTCTTCTCAACCCTGAGTTCATCGATTCAACATCGCGACGCTTTTGTTTTTAAATGAGTTATGATGTATATTCTAGTAGATATGTTAACACCTTAAATACAAGACACTTTCTTATACCAACTTTCACACACACACACACACACACACACCAGCGCACACACTCTGCCGATGTTCGGACTCTACCTTGGAGCAGTTTTCACATTCGTAGTGCTTGCCGCTGTCATGTGACATCTGGTGGCGAATCAGGTTGGACTTCCAGTTGAAGGCCTTCGGGCATTGGTCACATTTGTACTCCCTCTCTTCTGAGTGGGACAGAGAGTGCGCCTCCAGACTGAAGAGAGAGAGAAAAGGATAGGAATTTGAATCATATCAACACTTCAGTGGAGAAAGTCCCCTACATATGAACGAGTTCCGTTCCGAGAGCTTGTTTGTAAGTCAAATTTGTTCACAAGTCCAATGAACATTGTTTAAATACTAGGACACTAGCACAGTTGGCGATACACAGTATATTACAGTACAGTGTGAGAGGGGCCTGGAGCCTATCCCAGTAGACCTATGGCACGAGGCGGGGTACACCCTGGACGGTGCGCCAATCCAACACAGGGCACACACACACACACACACACACAAGCTCATTCACACACTACGGGCAATTTGGGAACAGCACTTAGACTAATCTGTATGTCTTTGTATGACTGTGTCAGAAAACTGGAATACCTGAAGGAAACCCACCAAGATAACCATTAAGCCACGGTGCCGCCTAAAAAAGAAACTTTAACATTAAATTTGAGGAAATGTAAAAAATAAAAATAAATAAAAAAGCTTAAACTACAATATTTATTTTTTTTTTGTTTTCTGGAAGAGTGCACTTTGCTCTTAAATAAAGAACACAATTTTTTGTTTTATTTTACTATAAAATATGTAAAATTTAAGAACATTCAAATGACTTATGAATTATTATATTATGTATTTATTTATTTATTTTTTACTTTTTGTTTCAATATTAATCGAGAGCTTCATTTTCTCCTTCGTATGAATTTCAGGAAATTCGGATGATGCTGCTTCCTGTCGAACACGTGACTAGTGGAATATTCTAAACGTTCCACAGGGTCAAATGTGTCCAGGTAACAGGATGAGTGAATGTTAGGGGACAGAAATAAACCTGTAAAGGATGATTCATAGAGGAGGAGGTTGAAAGCATGAGACGTTCCATGGATAATGCAAAACAATCGAAGGTATTTTGAGATGTGTCCGTGTCAGTGCTCATATTTCAGGGGAAAGTTTAACAGGGTTTGAACAAGGTTTATTAAAGATTGTTTGTGTGTTTATTTACCTCTGACCGTCCGGAAAGACTCTCTCACATTCTTTACACTCGGCGGTGGCACTCGGGACGGCCTGCGCGGGCAGCGTGAAGCCGGACGAAGGCCGGTTGGAACACGAGTGGTTCTGATGCTCCAGCAGCTCCGAGCCTGATGGGAAAAGCTGCTCGCAGTCCTCGCAGCGGAACTGACGCTCCTCTGCACGTGGAGCACGACAGATCTCTTATGATTATGGAAACATACTGGATTACGTAATAATAATAATAATAATAATAATGATCATAATAATATATATATTTTAAAAAACAGATGAGACAAAAGATTTCTTTTTATGTATAAGGGTTATGGTTGAGTGTAAGCATGATTTCTCAAACAGTGTGTGTGTGTGTGTGTGTGTGTGTGTGTGTGTGTGTGTGTGTGTCTGGTGGTACCATGTATATCTGGAGCCATGGCTTCACATGAAAACTCTTCAGCCTTCATGAACAGTACAAGTTCTTCACCCGGAGAAACTTTGCGCACCACACGGTAGAATATCTACACACACACACACACACACACACACACACACATAGAAAATTTAAACACCAAAGTAATTTAAAACTAATCTGTGACAAAAAAAAATCGAATGAGAGAGAAATTCACAAAATACCATTACATAAAAACACACTCACACACACACACACTCACACACACACACACACACACACACATGCTTTCCCTGGCAGCACAATAAGAATTGCGAGAAACAATCAAGGATGGTGTTATTTTTGGCAAGTCTTAAAGGGTCCGGACTATTCACTTCCTGCTCGGCCTGTCGGTGACATTTCAACATTCTTATTAGAGATGTCACACACACACACACACACACACACACACACACACACACACACACACACACACACACAGTGTGTATGTTGAGAGGAACATTACCCTGGAACGCTGGAAAACCAACCCCTCTTTGTGTGTGTGTGTGTGTGTGTGTGTGTGTGTGTGTGTGTGTGTGATTTAAGATGGAGCAACAAAATGCTTCTCTATTGTTTTACAGGAGAATACAGGGAACTTAGAGAACACTCGCAGCAGCATGAGAACGATAGAGCCACTCACGCCCCCCCCCCCCCCCCACCCCAACACACACATATAAACACATAAACGACAAAAGGTCACAATAATATTGTGAATATGAGACAATGGCTCATGTGAAACAGGCGGCTCAGCGTGACTGATCTACAGCTCGGGACAAACACTTAATATCAGATGTTTGGTGTTCGGGACAACACGACTAGCGCACAAACATAACGATGAATGGATAAGTGCAGAGAGATAAAATCATTACACATAATTCAAATCTCTGTGCTCTATCATCTTTGTGTCCTCTCTGTCATCTCTGTCCTGTCTTGTTTTCTTTCCCAGTTGTCTCTCTGTCATCTCTGTGTCTTCTCTGTGTTCTCTTTATGTCATTTCGGTTTCCCTCTTTATGTCATCTCTGCATTCCCTGTGCTCCCAGTGTCTTCTCCGTGTCCCCTCTGTGTTTTCTCTGCATTCTTGCAGTGTTATCTTTGTGTTCTCTTTATATGAACTCGATGTCATCAGTGTTTTTTGTGTGTTCTTTTTATGCTCTCTCACTGTCCTGTGTGTTCTTCTTCTGCATTCTCTCTGTGCTCTCTCTACAGTATGTGTCCTCTCTGTGCTCTCTCTCTATGTGTCATCTCTGTGCTCTCTCTATGTGTCCTCTCTGTGCTCTCTCTCTATGTGTCCTCTCTGTCCTCCCTCTGCGTCTTCTCTGTGCTCTCTCTATGTGCTCTCTTCATGTGTCCTCTCTGTGCTCTCTCTCTATGTGTCCTCTCTGTGCTCTCCCTATGTGTCCTCTCTGTGCTCTCCCTATGTGTCCTCTCTGTGCTCTCTCTATGTGTCCTCTATGTGTCCTCTCCCTATGTGTCCACTCTGTGCTCTCTCCCTATGTGTCCTCTCTGTGCTCTCTCCCTATGTGTCCTCTCTGTGCTCTCTCCCTATGTGTCCTCTCTGTGCTCTCTCCCTACTGTATGTGTCCTCTCTGTGCTCTCTCCCTATGTGTCCTCTCTGTGCTCTCTCCCTATGTGTCCTCTCTGTGTTCTCTCTATGTGTCCTCTCTGTGCTCTCTCCCTATGTGTCCTCTCCCTATGTGTCCTCTCTATGCTCTGTGTGCTCTTTCCGTTTCCTCTCTTTCTCTCTCTCTTCTTCCTATGTTACCTCTGTGCTATCTTTGTGTCTACTCTGTTTCCCCGCTGTCTTCAGTCTCTGAGTTTTCTCTGTATTCACTTTGTGTCCTGTCTAGACTCGTTCTGTGACTCCTTTTTTGAACAAAAACATTTTCTCTGTTCTCTCCGTGTCCCCTCAGTGTCTCGCCTCCAGTACAAATATCAAATGCATAAAAAATTCTTATAAATTTTCACTATCCTGACCGCTGCTCGTGACGATTACGTCTAGCGTGCTAGCGAAGTTCATTTGAGTGTCTGCAAGTTACGCCGCGTGCTTGTGTGTGTGTGTGTGTGTGTGTGTGCAGTATTACATCCACTGATAAGACAAAGCTTTAAACTCATCATTGCAGCGCGTTAGAATAACACTCAGATAAACGAAAAGGGGCTAAGTTCACACACACACACACACACACACACACACACACACAAACACACACACGCTCATGACACACACTTCATAATCCTTGACCTTTATAAGTAACGGAGTGACAAAGTTCATTTCAGTGTTTATTACCATCACCTTCTTGCTCCTGAATGATTAGGTGAGTAAATACACTAAGGCAGGGGTATTATATACAGACTGACAACCGAGCACACACACGCACACACAACCACACACACACACACACACCTACACACACACACACACACACACACACACACAGCCTTGACATTGAGGAGCAAGGAACCAGAGAGCAGAACACTCCCCCTTCTCCTGCTCCTGCATTCTTTCCCTAATGAGAGGTCATTTCTTAGGCAGGTAACACCACACTCACCCCTTCCTGCTGAAACACACACACACACACACACACACACACACTCTCTCTCTCTATTGTATAAGTGTGTATGAGAAGCAGATGTTACTCTGCCAATGTTCTGATAAACACAGCCATTAGCTCTTCATTCAGCACTGAGCTAATGAACAACACTTCACCCTTGTTGGTCTACGCCCATGACTCTCTCTCTCTCTCTCTCTCTTTAACACACACACACTCAAACAACTCTGATAAGATTGAGCAACCTTTTAAAACCTTATCTCTGCCCCAAATGTTCTTAATAATTAATCAGAAAGGAAGATCAGCAGCATTTCAGCGCGATTAACTCACGCTAATTAAATTTCTGGAGTGGCACACGTGAGCTCGTTAACTACTGCAGCTGCGCGAGAAGCACGTCCACACACCCACACACATATGTAATAATAACAATAATAATAATAATAAAATTATAAATAATAACAATAATACATTCTGAATATAATATAAAAATGATAAAAATATAGACATCTGAAATGTAGTTATAAAAGTTGTTTAAATTACAACACACGCTCGTTATCGTTTCTATAGTAACATCTTCATAAGGGACTTGTGACGCAATCGCAGCGTAATTATTAGAGCATTAATATTAAAGGAACACAAATGTGGCGTTATTATTTAACACACAAAGTAGACATCTATTGAAATCATTACATTTATTCAATTAAATTCATGGAATGAGTCTCAGCACTTATCCGAAACTGCCAGTTTCCGTAACTGTTGCCGTGGTAACCCTGATCCACTGATTATTTTCCTATCCCAGGACGTCTCTGAGCGTTTTATTCTCTACATAAGAATAATATTAAACTATGATATTAATGAATATGGTGGCAGGGTGGTGTAGTGCTTAGCACTGACGCCTCGCACCTCCAGGGTCTGGGTTCGATTCCCACCTCGCGTTCTGTGTTTGTGTAGAGTTTGTATGTTCTTCTCATGCTTGGTGGGTTTCCTCCCACAGTCCAAAGACATGCAGATTAGGCTAACTGGCAGTCCCAAATTGCTTGTAGTGCGTGTCAATAGTGACTGGAAGTCCTACCACAGTCGTAAAAATGGGAATAAATACATTTTGGGCTCCTTCGGAGGTGCCTAGATTTATGGATGGATGGACGTTAATGACGCTACATGTCGTTGTCCAGGGTTATGTAGAATCTGGGAGAAAATCTACACGAGCATAAACGCACCTTGAATTCGTAGCGGGAATTCTCGACCTCGAATTCCTATTAAAGAATAACTCCATTGTCCGTAAACAATCGGATTTAATCGGAGCAGGAGGTTCGAGTTTGTCAAAAGCTTCAAAGCTCCGCTCGCTCGACCGTCTCCTAATCATCTTTGTGCAGCGCCACTTTCAGGAAAGATTCCCCAAAGAGATACGATCCAAAAGACCCTTTATGCATTATATCAGTCTGTGAGCTGCTACTGAATAGCACGAGTGTTCTTACTATATTATCTCTCCTTTTCCTGTTTCGTTCTTTCTGTCTTTCTGTCGCTTCTTAAAACATGAGGGTGTCCGGAAGACATCGGGACTCGCTGTGGGTTTGTGTTATGACAAAATATCATCGCGGGGATTCGAGCTAAACGACCTGGAGAGGTGGTTATCTGTCTTCTGTCTCATTCTGACGAAGTCTCCGTCTAACGCGAGGAACTGAGCGAGGTGGGGAGGCGGGGGATTTTTGTAAAGAAGTTGCAATATTCTTGTAGAGATCTGTTCATCTATTTGAAACACAAAAAGGTAAGGGCTTCCTGGGTCAAAGACCAGAACTGAAAAGAATGAACATCCACTTTAGAAAGCACCTGTTGAGTTTCGCTCCATGCTCCACTTCTAGGTTCTGGTTCTTCTGCTTAGTAATTAAACGAACGTGTTCAGTTCACTGCAGTTCAACTTTTCAACTTTACTTTAAAAGAAAGAATTTGATTTTAAAAAAAGAGAGTTTTATGGATTATTGATTTTAAAAATATCTTAAGAATATACAGTATACATTTCTTAATTTCGTAAAAAAAAAAAATTTTTAAAAAGGTGATGACACTGATAATAAATTCTGGCACCGGGTTAAATGTTGGAATGTTGGTTGTTTCGTTCGCAAAATTTCCAAACAGAATTTGAAAAAATATTATTGTAGCTGTGTTTTTTTTTTTTTTTTAAGTACGTCTAACTTGAATCCAATATTGTGGTGGCCAAAAGTATTGACAACATATCACATGTGCTAAAGTTCTCCCTGTGCACAAAACAGGTGATGTCACTGATGAGTTCGATCCTATCTGGCTAAAGAATTGTGCTAATTTGAATCAATATTAGTGGGTTTAATTGATGCAAGGACTTTTACTTACTGTTTCCATTTCTACACAAAAGTGTTTAAAACTAGCGAACTTTTAAGTAAATTGCATAATTCTGTAGCAAATTTCTGTACTTGATCTTCAGGAGTACTGCAGACGTCTTGTCCAGACGGACCCAGACTGTTTTGAAGACTAAAGGATTTCATACTAAATGGTGATTGTTGTTTAATGATTTCTCGGCATAAAATAACTAATAATTATTATCATCTTGATTGTCGCTATTAAATAAAAATTGAGAATGGTATTAAAGCATCGAATTTCACTTTTGTCTGAATACTTTTGGCCAACTCTGTATATATATAGGTATTGCTGGTTGGTCAGTACTTTTCTGGAACACTATCCATTTTTTCCTCTTTAAATGTGACCCTGATTTAATCCCTGATGCATTTTGTAATAATGATATTTAATAATGTGATTTTCTGGTGATACAATTTATATCGAACATTTTTATAGGCAATGGACAATAATACAATTATGTTATATTGAGCTTCCTCATAGCTTGTCTCAGATAAATAAATCAAAACAAAGCACGGAAAAAAAGCCAAACATTTTTTTTCTAGCCAAATTTTCAGCTTGATTTAGCTTTTTAAATGTGTCGAGCATTACTGCAGCGTGAGGGTGTGAGGATGATGCTTGGGGTCATTTTCAGTGTTAAACTTAAAGGTTGCTGCTTATCATTCAGACATATGTTTAAAATTAATGAACTTTATATCGGATCGCTTCAGTGATTTCAATTGCAAACACAAGTTTGAAAAAAGTAACATCATAAATTTTATGTTAAAGTTTTCTTATTCATCTCTCTCTCTCTCCCTCTCTCCTCCAGGTGGGCAATAATCTTTGCCATCTTTCATTCTTCACATTTCTTCAGTGCGTTATCCTATAAAGAGCCACACGCCAGGCTGAATGTGTATGTGTGTGTGAGCGTGTGAGAGTGTGTGTGTGGGTGTGGATACGTGTGTGATCCAGGCCTGTGGTCTTCCATGCTGCAGCAAAGATACAATAACTGGGAAAATGAAAACAGACACACTCGCAATAGAGACAGACAGAGAGAGAATGTGGAGTGTGCGAGTCATATCACAACAACACCTTTATACACTGCGTTATACGGGCCATGCAGGTGTTGTGCGTGTGTGTGTTCCGCGTACCTGGTCATGTATCGGGAAAGCTGTGAGGTTGTAGTGGTGGGGAGACGGCGATATCTGGACGTGTCTTAGCCAGCTTGTGCTTTCACACACACGGCCATCGAGTCCAGGCTTCTGGTAAAGAGAAAGAGAAGTGGGCGAAAAAGATAGAGAGATAGTCAGATAGATAGAGCGTGACTCTTTGATCTTTCTTTATCTTTTACAGGTTACTCAGCAGTGCCTAAACCACATGCCACCCACCAGGATGAGCGGATCTCTCTCTCTCTCTCTCTCTCTTAAAGTTCTCGTCATTAAAATGAATACACACTTTGACAACTTTGACATGATTGCAACATAACATGGAAAAACACACACTCATACACACGTGTTCATGCAAAATGACAACAAAAGCAAAAGTTATGATCGTGACAAAAAAAGTAGCAGACCGTAGAGTAATAATCGTGCATGTTGTCAATCATGAGTACACAGTACAAGTAATGACCTCATCAAGGTCATGACAGATTATTCAAAACAATACAAATCAAAATAAAAGCCTGTTACTAATAAAAAAATGCACATTTTCTGATTTAAAAAAAAGCCTATTTTGTGGTTAAAGCATCTTAAAAAGCAAAATTTATTTTCTTTATCTTTCTTTTAGAAACAGGCTGTACATGGACAATATGTCTTATGTTTTAATTTTTAAACTAAAGAACATTAAAAAAAAAAAAAAAAAGGTGATTTCATGGTTTTAGAAACCATTTTCAGGTTTTGTTCCCAAGCAAAAATTAAATCCCATTTACTAAGAAAAAAAGGATTTTTAAAATAAATAGATAAGTAAATAAATAAATAAATAAATATATAAATAAAATTTTCTTTTAACATTCTAATTTAAAAAGATGAAAAGATGCAAATGCACATGTTAGTCAATGTCCGTAAAATCTAATTTGCTGTGTGTGAGTGAAAAGTGAATTAAAGGGGGGAAAAAAACAACCAAACAAAAAAAAAAAAAACCTTGAACTTGGAGACACGGAAGCTTCCCGGTCTTATCAAGCGGGTATTTATACGCGCGCGCGCGCACACACACGCACACACACATGCTCGATCTATTTCTAAAGTCGACAAAGCAAAGAGAAATTGTACTTTTGTTTTAATTTTGTAGGTTTTTTTTATATATATATTTATTTGTTTGTTTATACATTTCTACTTCCATGCTGACTTTCTCCCTATTGTTCACTCTTAAAGTTATGAGTTTCACTGTTTTATATTCTCATACTGTTCTTTTTGTCGTTTTTGTTTTTTTGTCGGAAACGAATCCGTGTTTGTCTCACTGCTCTGCTGAACAAAACATTTAAATATGATGATGAAAAATCTTACATGCAACTAATCAGTCCGTGTTTAAAAAAAAAAACTTTTTACAACAACAACAAAACCAAATACATAAATATACATAGTATATAAATTTTTTGCAACAATCGTTATAAACTTCGGCTATTATTATTATTATTATTATTATAAAGTATTCTTTTTTTGCTTCGGAATTGTACGTGCAATTTTATATTGCAGCATATATTATGATTATTATTATTATTATTATTATAAATTTTTTGAGGTATCGGTGTTGCTGTTTTACTGTTTGCTTTTATAACTCTCCAACAACAACAATAATAATAATAAAAACATAAAGCGCACTCTGATCTCCCGACCTAAAATTTTCAAGCACACCGTTTCCAGGGTTTCACAAAATAACAAACCATCTACATATACATTTATACTACTTGAATGCTTAGCATCCTGAAAATAAATCAATCTCTCTCTCTCTCTCTCTCTCTCTCTCTGCGATGGATTTAAAACCAAAACGTGCAAAAAGCAAGATATTTCAAGTGCGCTTGTATTTAAATAAAATGCATTTTTAAATATAATAATAACAACAACAACAACAATAATAATAATAATATTAATAATAATAATAATAATAATAATAAATACAAGACAATATTTAACATATTTTCATTTAATCATCAGTCTAAGCTGTTTGGCAAAATGCATGACAAGTTGTTTTTCAGTGCAATAAAGCTTCTTCAGCGCGCTGGAATTAGGAACTGGAATAGAACTCATAAGATTTACGACACGCAACAATCGAGTCATTTCTGCTCACTTTACAAAGGGTTCGGAAAGAAACTCGGAGAGATCAAAGGTGAAGGACAGAGCGAGTATCAACGTTAGAGCCTTTAACACGCGCTCGAGCTCGAGCATAAAACGCAAAACGCTTACCGTGAGCTCTGCTGCACGCACGGAGAGTCATAAAAACACGCATATATATATACACACACACACACACACAGAAGGTGCACGCGTTCAGAAAGTCAGGGATGAGGAAGAGGATGACGTGAAGTGAAGGTTCCCGGTGTGTGTGTGTGTTTTTGTCCCATGCGTCCACGTGTTATTAAAATAACACACACACACGCACAAACACACACGGAAGAAAACTTCAGCTCCGGTGCACGCAAGGAAGTAGAATCAAGCAAACTTTTCTAATTTTTGTTGTTGCTGTTGTTGTTGTTGTCCTCCACTGCGTTATGTCTTAGTCGTGTCCTCCTCTGATGCTTTGCTGTGTCTCGTTAAAAGCGCATCCTTGCGCCTGTCTCGCCTCGTCCTGCCGCGCGCTGTCCGGTCCGGGGGGAGAGGGAAGGAGGGAGGGGAGATGGTGCGAGGGAGGGGTGGATAGATGATGAGCACTGAGGCGGAGGGAGGGAATGGAGGGAGGGAAGGAGGGACGCAGCGGGGTGAAGGAGGGAAGATTGTCTCAGTTCGGAAGTTCGGAGCGCAGAAGCGCAGAGGCGCAGAGTTAAAAGGGGGGAGGGGGTCACAGCCAGGTCGGACCCTCAGGCATCATCATCATCACCCCGCGTCCGTAAACCACAACTTTCTCCACTCAATGTGCGTGCAGATCTCCAAAGCAACCAATGTATGCGCTCTCAGTCCATCAGTGTGCGCACCATGGCGCAGTATATTTGCCATCCAAATCCCTCCAGTGCCAAAAAAAAAAAAAAAAAGATCACACTCACTGACTTATGCTTGAACTCCACTTCAACTTGAGCTTGAGTGTGTTAAGAAAAAGGTATTAATGTGCAAACCGTGTCGCTTGATGGTACATTCACAGCCTAAGAGATATTTATATTGAAAACAGAAGCTACACCTGCCGCGAGCTCAACAAGGCAGAAGGCCCGGGACTCTACACAGCTACACACACACACACACACACACACACAGCAGAAAGAAAGAAGAGAGATTCACAGAAACTATATTAAATTTCCAGATTAGTTTTTTCTTAAATAGAGATAGAGAGAGAGAGAGAGAGAGAGAGAGAGCGAGAGAGAGAGCTTTATGTTATATGTACTAGTGTTATTTTAAAATCCGTTTTAAATGAAATATAAAAAAATACAAGATCATATTTAACATCGTACAGTATTTTAATATAATCAGCAGTCTAAGAAAAAGAAAGCTTTAAACTCATGCAAAAGGTTTACAACAATCGAGTCTGAGTTTCTGCTCGCTTCTCAACAGGTTTGGAAAGAAACTCGGAGATGGGTGCATTTACTTAAGGGTACATTTACTTTAATCATCTGTAGAATAATCCCAGTGCTCATACGCAGCTGTATCCAAAAATTCCAGGTGAAAGCACCTTTTTTTTTTAAAGTTGCAAACGTTATCATTATCCCCTAGGTTAGTGCAGCGATCAGGGGCAGGATGCTGCGCCTTGGACTGAATGAGACGTTTATTCAAGTCATGTAGGAGGTCAGAGAGTAAAACACTTTACGCGCTCAGCACCTCTTTAGAGAGATGAATCACTCTGTCTAGCCCGTTATCTGTGGCATTGAACTCGACGTTTAGATAATGTCCATTGTTCGTGAAATCTCGAGGCATGGACGGAGGAAGGACGGAGGGGGGAAAAGTCCCCAACGAACGCGAGAGATTCCCATGCACCGGCGTTCCTTGAGAACTCCAGAGCTCTTCCGGTCCGTCGCGCATCGACTTCCTGCCACTCCTGGACTCGTCCATTACTGGAAGTCTTTTTCATTTAGTCATAAATCGCGCCACGAGCGCTTCTATTTTCTCCCTGTCAGGGTGAAGGATTGTGTTTTATGAGCCATTGTGTATTAAATACGAGGAGGACTCTGGGAAAGGGATTGGCTCACCCCGATGAAGTGCATTATTTCATTATTGTTATGATTACTGCGATTATTATGATTATTTAACATCTTACATATTTCTTTAAAAAAAAAAAAGAAATCTCAGGAAGAGAACACAAAGGTATCTCGATGCCCCGATGCCTTTTGCATTGCGCTGCATATGGAGCTAAAACACATGGGCTTGTCTGTAGATGGCGTTGTGAGCCGAATAAAGAAGAAGAACATTGCTTTGGAGAAAGTTGTCCATTTGACATGTTGTTGAACACCGAGCGCAGAAATCCCCGGAGACACCCCTAACAGGCAGGGAGGTTGAATTTGTTAAATTCGTGGATGTTTATATTCGAGCTGAGAGTTTTTATTATTTCCCTGCGTCGGGAAAAAAAAGCGCATCAGTCATGCGCAAAGGCGCACGGGCACCAGACGACCGCTTATTACTTTCCGCCAGTGCGCAATTCCTGCGCACACATTAAAGCCGTCAAACCTGCTTCACCGACCACCAGAGATGTTTTTTTTTTCTTCTTCTCATAGAAAGAAGAGGAAAAAAAACAGCTCACGCCTAAACAATAAAACTAAACTCAATTTGAGCTTATTATGAATTTATTCAACCGGCACCAGCAATAATAAGAAGAAAAGCGTTTTTGCTTGTAAAACCCATTACTGAGTGGTTTATTTACACTAAACTGCTGGATGTTAAATTGGAATAGGACCGGCCTGGTTGAGCTTGCGGTGCGTGCGGTGGGTGCGTGCGGTGCGCATCACGCACGCAGCTCGCGCTGGTACCCGTGCGTCACGTTGCACATGTTCGTCCCCTTTGGGTTATTTCGAGCCTGGTGCCCTGTCTGTCTCTCACTCTCCTCTTCTCCCTCTTCTCTATGTCTCCGCGACTCCCCAGAGCTGCGTTTAATGGAAACACTGTGTTCGAGGCGCATTCCAGCAGCGGGGAGGGGAGTTGGGAATTTCAGAAAGGGTCTATAAGAGAAAGAAAAACAAAAACCCAGCATCCGAATCTAGCCGGAGACAACTTCACCAGCTCCAGTCCACATCTCTCTGTCTCTCTCTCAAAATGTCCTTCTATTTCTCATGCCATACCATGTGCGTTAAGGTACGGAGAGGGAAGGACGCCTGTCATTCATTCTCAGAGTGTTGTGAATGATCCATGTGCCTCCTGCGTAATTTCTTCATTAAGCATTTAAATGCAAAATAAAACACATTTGCACCATTACGCAGTTTAGAGCAAATATTTGCGGTCATTATTATAACATGATAATGTAACCTACAAGTGGTCTTGAGGTCTTGCAAATGTGTGCGTGTGTGGCCATGAAATAAATTAAATGAAATAAAACACGTTTAATAAGACTTAAGTCCTCCTCTGGAACGCCAATGACTATTAAACCAGAAGAGAGGAAATGAAAGTGGAAAAATGTAAACAGTTTTTTTTTTCTTCTTTCCCCTAGACTGTGGAAGTGTGTCTGTTGTAGAGTGCGTGTTAATCTGTAGCTCGGCTATTTGGTCCAGAGAGAGAGAGAGAGAGAGAGGGAGAGAGAGAGGCCCTGCTTTTCCCCTGCTGTTGCCCCCCTGCGCAGTAAATTACAGCTTTATGCGCGCTCCCGCTCCATCACCGCGCGCCCGCGCCGCCAGCTGCGTTTATCCTCTCACCCCAAACGAAATATCCTACAAATCAGCTCATGCTAAGATGTATAAACTAATAAAGCAAAGACGAAAAAAAAACAAACTAACCTGACAAAATATCCTAAACACTGGCTCGTGCTAAGACAGTTATATAAACTAAAGTTTTTTTTCTTCCTTTTTAGTATTGACAAAAAAAAGTTTATATACTGCCTTCTTACTAGTTATAGAAACTAACTTTTCTATAAAAAATTTAAAGGGAAAAAATACTAAAAGTAAGAACAAAAATCTACAAAATATGCCACATACTGTAAAAAAAAACAACAACAAAGGAAACAAAATGCTTAACAAATTACCTTGTCCTAAGTTATATTGACTAATAAATGTTTTTATTAGTCTATATAAAACTAAATTGAAATACCTTACCCATCAGCTTGTTACACATACATAAATTCAAGGACAATTGCCAAGAAAATGCTTAAAAAAAGAAAAGACAAATAAACAAGCTTTATGTGTTTATAAACAAATTAAGGCCAATGATTGAAAATCAGAAAAAAATTCAAAGAATTTGCCTGCATATTTATGTAAATTAACATAAAACAAACAAATCAACAAAACCAAAGTAAAACTTAAAAACTGAAAGAAAAAAAACATTGTGCTAACAAAGTTATAAAAATTACAAAAAAGTAATAAAACACCCATAAAAATATCCTCTCCATTAACTTTTGCTTCTATCCAAATTAGGTAAAAATGTATATATAAAACAATAAAAAACAGAAAAAAATCCTACAGATTTAACAAATCTATTTAAAATCAAAACATGTTTAATAAAAAAAAAAGAAATAAAGAAATAAAAAAACATGCAGTGGATGATGCTACCCAAAAAAAAGGAAAAAAAGGAACAAAACTGGTAAAAAAGGAAAAAAATGATTACATCTTATTAATAGGCCTCACGAAACTAAACAATGAAAATGAATAAAGTAAAATATAAAAAAAAAGCTCTTAATGCTATACCTCTACAAGACATGTAGAGATAACTTCAAGCATTATTATAGTATGGGTTTTGGCACGAGTTGTGGTCATTACCTTTCTGTCCATTTTAAAGGTAATGGAGAAAAGGGGGACAGACAGATGGAGGAACAGGATGGAATAAACATTCGCTGGTATTTTGAGAACAAATGAAATTTCTAAATTTGTTTCAATATACAAGCGTATTTTTTAAATGTAGGATAAATTACAGATAACACATTCTTCTTTTCATTTAATACTATATTTAAACTCCCGTTTGACCTTCTCTGTAATATCACCGTGTTGAAATACACTATCATGATGTAGTACAACACTATCATGATGTCATACCTCACACTTCTCTTCAAAAATTTAGGTTTGGGGTTATGATTAAGGGCAGTAGCTCTTATTTGTGAGTATTTATAACTGTATATCATTTTATTCTATATAGCGGATCCAAAGACATTATTATGAAGTTCAATGTTTGCAAAACATACATAGAGTCACTTTGTTGTGATTTACGTTTTTTTTTTTTTTTAATGCAGTGAAAGAGTGAAAGAGAAATTGTGCATGCCGTCCACTGTGACGTTAATTGCTTTGACAGCGGGAGCACAGCGATGTGACTCGTGCACTCTGAATGAAACACGGAGCAGCAGCCCTCAGGCACAATGAACCATTCAACACCACACAAGACTCCTGAACGGAGGTGGAGGGGGGGTGGTGGTGTTGGAGAGTAGTGCTTACAAAAACATAAGTGCTAGAAAGTCTTCACACTGGTTTAAAAAGTCTGTCAAAGGTCCAAATCACAAATCGTACATCGTTATATTGAATATTAGAAGGTCCAGGAACGTCAGAGCCATACGTTACATTCTGAGTTAAATGTTTGACTTCAAAGTACTGTATACACCTGTAGAAGAGTAATGAGATATATTATGACATTATCTGATGCCACTCCAAAGAACAATGGTTCATTTGGAGTCTGGAGTTTCTCAAGAATCCTTGCTATCTCATCCTTTGACTTGATTATTAAAAATCAAAATCTACATCTGGATTTCCTTACAGCTGCCTTGAGACTATCTATTGTCAAAAGTGCAAGATAAATGCAATGACAACTGAAAATGGAAATAAACTGTGATTAAAACATCTCTGAAAAATGTTCTAAAAAAAAAAAATGAGTCCAACATGGAAGAGCCAAAATGTGCAGTTCCTCGAATGACCACTAGGCTCAAAAAGTCAGTAAATCCTCACAGACACCCATGTTAAATGCCCAACTTTACAACAGAAATAAACATTTGCATTCTGGTACAAAATTGGTTTTATGACAACTGTAATATATTAAGCCATACAAATTATTTGAGTCACAGCTGTAGCTAACTGTTTGCTATGCATCACTTTAGCTAGCTAGCTAACTTGAATTGTTGTAGATTAAATTACCACAAGAAATGTATAACGTACAGTAGGAGATTTGAATGATGTCATTCATGAAATGACGAGTAAGGGGATTAAGTAATTAACATTAGCCACATTAGCTAAGCTAGATAGCTTGTGGCAACTGAGTTAGATAGGCATGTTCCATTCGCTCCACCCATTTGCCCTTTTATGGATTAACCACGGTTTGGGCAGAAGCAGCTCCTGCCAAGATGTTGGCAAGCAGAGCTCCCAAAGCTGAACTTCATCAGAAAACATATAGATGATGTCACAGAGGGTTTGTCCAGTTCTTATACATAGGCTAGTTTTTGTGCTAGTAGGACTGTAGTGTCAGTAACTCATTAATGTAATCCTCAATTGAACGGCTCTGAACTATCAAATTGGCGATGATGTATTCTGAATTTAATCCAGTCGTTGTGAAATAAATTGATTGATACTAATGGATTAGCTACAGTGGCTGAGCTGTATTACTGGAAATGGCATTTTCGTCTCTCTCTTTGTGAGCTTTGCCTTTTATTGAGTTTTGTGGGCGTGACTAAACGCAAATCAGCTGTGCTCTGAATGCGCTTGGTGGATAGATTTATAGCTGATTGGCATTTATTAACATATAAACAGAAGCACTAAGCAAATCAGCACGAATTAAATGTTTATAAATCGGACTAAATTCGACCTGCGAAACAGTCTGTGCTCTAAACGTCAATGAAGAATTGATAAATGAAGCTCGTTGTTGCTTTATATAGGCATTTGAATTGACAATGGTTGGAATAGTACGCCATTAAAGGTTACCGAAAGCCAAGGAATGTACCACCAGCAGGGGTTGTGGTGGGGGGACTGCAGGGTGCGGAGACGTTACAGTCAGCGATAACGGTATACTTCCCTTGCGGACAACTCACACACACAGGCCACACTGTGTGTAGGGCCGCGGGGTGCGATAAAACCCTGCGCTGGTGTCAGAGGTAACGTTTTGAAAGCATAAATTAGGCGAACCAGAGAGGAAAAGGAGGGGAGAGCGTCTCCAAAAACGCCACGGGACATGCTGGAAACTTCAACAAGTCATCTCTACCCACAGAGCGTCTGCTTTTACCTCTCACTAACACTCCTCCTGTGTGTGTGTGTGTGTGTGCGTGTGCGCCTGTGTGTAAGGGGGATGGGGTGGTAATTAGACCATGTTGTTGGACCCTGTAGTGAGAGCAATTTGCTTCTTAAACATCCAGTGATATGATCTTTTAAAAAGGCAATTGTGTACCACAGGAAAGATTTAGATCATACCACTTAAGATCCAGAGTGGTGTTGATCTACAATAAGCTCATATTCGTAACTTTTCTCGCAATTGGAAACCAGACCTCTTTAAAGTACCCTCATTACATCCAAAGCTTGACCCCTCCTCCCCTTTCCTCTCCTCTCCTCTCCGTCCGGCGACTCTTTCAGACCGCTTAATGAAATTCCTCTGGAGCAGCACGAGTCATTTGAGCGCTCGCTATGTGTTTAATAATCATGCTTACACGAAAAGCAGGGGGTGCTATAAAGTGTTTAAGGGGTGGGGGGGGGGGAACTCCCAGACACGTGGAGATGACGGTGCAGCTGAATGTGCTATGAAATAAAAAGAAATACATAAAAAAACGACATTAAGGGAAATCTCAATAGATGAATTATATATATATATATATATGATATAATTGTATTCATGATTAAAAAACATTTTAATGTGAAAGTAAAACCACTTGATTTATTTTGTGTATGTCTATAACAGCCCTGACCCGACAAGACATGGACCTTTGAAGGTGCGCTGTGGTGTCTTGCACCAGGACTTTAGCAGCAGATCCTTTAAAGTTGTAAGTTGTGAGTTGAGACCTCCATGGATGGATTCCACAGATGCTCGATCAGATTAAGATCTGGGGAATTTGGAGGCCACATCAACAATCTTGAATCATTCTGAATCATTTTTGCACTCCTGCTTAAAGAGGCCACTGCCATCAGGGAATACCTATGCATGGAGACTTAGACTTGTCTGCAGCAACCTTAAGGTTGGTGGAGCGTGTCATCTACTGTATATGACTGGCAAGACCCAAGGTTTTCTGGAAGAACATTGCCCAAAGCATCACACTGCCCCCACCGGCTTCCCTAATGTCTATAGTACGTCCTGGTCCCAGGTCCAGTCGGAAAAAACTGGGAGGTTTGCGTCAGGAAGGGAATCCGGCGTAAAACCTGTGCCAAGTTGTGTGCGGATCAGATGGTCTGCTGTGGCGACCCCTTGATGGCAGAAGCCGAAAGAAAGTTTTATCCTGGTGCCATCTCTTCCCCGGGTAAGCGACACACTGACATACAGTACACAAGGCCATCCACATGATGTAAAGGAAAACATGATTCCTCAGACCAGGACACCTTCTTCCATCGCTTCATGGTCCAGTTCTGATACCCATTGTAGATGCTTTCGGCAGTGGACAGGCATCAATGATAATTTCCTGACCATGACCCTAAAACTGTTTCACCAGTTCTCTCTCCTTGGACAACTTTGGGTAGGTATTAATCACTGCAGACCGGGAACATCACACAAGATTCTACAGTTTGGAAAAATGCTCTGACCTAGTCTTCTAGCCATCACAATTTGGCTCTTGTAAAAGTGGGTTAAATCATTAAGCTTGCTCATTTTTCCCGCTTCTAACATCAAGAAACTTCAAGAACTGAATATTTACTTGTTGCCTAATATACCACACCTCCGGACATGTGCCACTGACATAACTTCACTTGTCGGTGGTTTTAATGTTATTATCGATCAGGGTATTTACAGAAGATCTCCAAATAGGAACTTGATAATTTAGTCCATTTTTATTTCTATAATTCTATATCGAAATACAGATTGTCTTCATATCAATTTAGCTCCCATTATTTTATCTGATGCCTGGATAGTAATAAAGTTGATCATCTGCTGCATACTTTTATTATGCTCTTACAGTTCCTTTTTTTTTTTTTTTGCTCCATGAAAACAAAATCTGGAAAAAAAAAAATTTTAAACAGAATTTTAATTCAAGAAGGATTATAGATGATCCTAAATCAAAGCCCATTACTGCCACTACATGCTTTGATATTTCTTCTCTCGGACTCAATAATGACGCCAAGTCGTAAATCTATTCACCAATTTCCTCTATACAATGAAGCGGTGTTCTTTGATTCCATTTTTTGGCTTGAGTGGTTTTTAACAGAGCTCCCCCCCTCACCACCATATAATGCCCCCCTCCCCCCTCCCTCCAAGCTACGTTTGCTGAGTTTATCTCGAGAGCTTTCAAGAAAGGGGAAATGGACACCCGAGTGTAATTGCAAACAGCGCTAACCGAATGCAGCGTTTCAAAGGCAAGACAAGAAAGAAGACAAACTAATTAGGCTGCTGAGCACAGAGTCCGGGCCGCTCCTATTTAGGGCTTCGCCGCTTTTCAACGGCTTCAAAGGGGTCCTAAGTTAGGACGGTTTATATTTAACCGGCTTTAACAAGGCGCAGGGGGAGCTGCGTTGTGTCTGCTGCACACATACAGAGAATGTGTCTTTTAAAAAAAAAAAGTTATTAACTGCCATATTATTTTATTAAATCATCAAACCTAATTGATAAGAACATTGATTTATTTTCAATAACGGCTGCTCTTAAATAGTTTAAATCACAGCGCACCTGTTCCATTATTTTATCATTGCTATACCAACAACATACAGTATAAACGAGGGGCGTTCAAGTCAAACCAGGACTTTTGGTAGAAAGTTTCCTCAGTACGTCAGAGCCATGATCGGATTGCCCGCTTCACATCTGAAACCCCGGCCTCCCTGGAACTCCTTTATTAGTCCAAACATGTCGAAATGGCTTGGAAAGAGGTCAGGACTGTACGGGAGATGTAGCAATAACTTCCAGCCGAGTTCCCGTAACGTGCAAGTGGTGTTGGTGAATGATTGTGTGTACAGTTCATACAGACAGATGCGTGTCTTCCTCAATTTCAGGGATCAGGTGTTCTATGTGCTGAATGTTCACGCTTACGACTTCAGTGGATGCGCCAAGCCGGGATCATTCATTCATTCATCTTCTATACCGCTTTATCCTGTATTCAGGGTCGCGGGGGCCTGGAGCCTATCCCAGGAAGC
>JAQMYK010000003.1:24466152-24477351 GCA_030014345.1 Clarias buthupogon
GAGCCTGGCCGGGAATCGAACCCAGACCCTGGAGGTGCAAGGCGACAGTGCTAACCACTACACCACCGTGCCGCCTTGAAACCTATTCTTACATAGGTTATATAATCCTCACTTTGTAACAAACATTTATAACTTTTCCTTTATTAAATCACCATTATCTATGATTATAGAACAGTGTTTTGGCCAGTTCATATGTGAAAATGATTCCTCGTGCTCTTCGAGTCCTGGAACATGGCTGTGCCATCAGGGAAGAAAAGCTCCATAGATGTGATAACCTGGCCATCAGTACATTCATGTCGTCAGCTGACTTTCATTTTATCACCACATAACGTTGCTGAGTCTCGACCTGAGCGACTGAAGCCAAACCCCAGATCATAACCCTGTCTCCAGAGGCTCGTACAGTGGACACTACGCATGATGGGTGCATCGTTTCGTGCGCTTCCCTTTTTAACCCTGACACGCCCATCACTCTGGAATAGGGTCAATCTGGACTCATCAGGTCACATGACCTTTTTTTCATTGCTACAAAATGTCATTTTTATGACCCCTAGCAAATTACATTATTACCCCCCTAGCATGTTTAGTCCCAATCCTATGAGTCATATTGTGTGTGTATGGAAATGCGCTTGCTGTCACTATTAAACATAGCTACGGGTTTTACTGTCTTTTTTTTTTTAACATGTAACATTACCAAGTGTTCACTGTAAGTGATCTTCATTACTTCCACTAAGTTCAGCGTTCAGCACTATCCTTCCAGGTTTTGAAGGGTTCTTAACACAGTTCCAGTCATTTCAAATCTCCCTCGCTGTTTTCTTTGCTTGATGCAGCCCTTTTTTCCTTTGGTCAGGCAGCGTATTAGCCTTTACAATAGATACAATATTTTTGTATTATGTTAACTATGCAACAGAAAAAATACTGCAGTCTTGTGCTAAAAGAATAAAGAATAATGTAATGCGATATTCGGTATGTTTATAAAAAAATAACACATCTAGCGTTTTTAAACCCTCCAGAGTTCCAGAGTTCTCAATCGTAAGCTTGGGAGTTTTGTATCCTTGGTTCTATGCTTTCATCCCACCTTTAAAGAAACTATCGTGAACGTACTGTATTAGTGCCATGTGATGCAGGTTTTTCCCCTGTATATGTCCAGTGCTCTTGGGACAGACTCGGGTGTGTACTGTGCACAAGATGAATGGATGAATGCCTCAATTAAGTTATGACACAATTCCTCGCACAATAAATTATGCGAGAACAAAACAGAAAGGACATTTTCTCTACGTTTACCCTTGAGAAATGAAAGGATTAAACAAGAATATGTGTATAAATGTGTGTGTATGAGAGAGAGAGAGAGAGAGAGAGAGAGATAGAATTAATCACTACTGGCATGACACCACATCGTTCTTCCTCCCTCGTTAGATTAATTAGCCGTGTACATGAGCGCGTCCCTGTTCTGACTAAGACATTAGCACATAGAGCGGAGACAGCAAGCGGGTTCTGGAGTCTCTCGTTCCTCATCTATCGCTTCCTCCGTCTTCGTTGCCAAAGCGACGCACCAGTGGAGGACTTCTGGGAAAGTCAGGAATAATTAGCAGTAATTGATTAATGGGCACAAACGAGACATCAGGCGTCTCTGCTTTAACAAGAGAACGATGACAAGGACGAGGTGCGCAGAACGGACGTGAGATGAAAGGACGAGTGACGGAATGTGTTTTTTGAACTTTTGCAGAGATGTGTGTGTGTGTGTGTGTGTGTAGTGTCATGTGGGCTTCATATGTAGTGGCTGATTAGAAATCACACACACACACACACACACACACACGTTTGATAATCCCCAGATGTATGACATCACAACCATTACCTAATACACACGGCACCTGGGATGACTCCTGTGTGTGTGTGTGCAATAATAATAATAATAATAATAAACTGTTTAATATGAGGCGGCACAGTGGTGTAGTGGTTCACACTGTCGCCCTGCACCTCCGGGGACTGGGTTCGATTCCCTGTGTGCATGGAGTTTGCATGTTCTCCCCGTGTTTACTCGGCTAATTGCCGTTCCTAAATTACCCGTAGTGTGTGAATGAGTCTGTGAGCTCTGTGATGGACTGGCACCCCGTCTAGGGTGTACCCCGCCTCTGCCCTGGGTTAGGCTCCAGGCCCCGCCGCGACCCTGTACACAGGATAAAGCGGTTTAGACGATGAGTGAGTGAGTGAGTGTTTTAGTCAACTGGATGTAAAAGAAAAGTCTGGAAGTTTTAATATTCCTGCATGAATTCTTTCCTTGAATTGGTTCGACGTTCGGTCAAATATGTCTTGACAACCCTACTGTATATATTATAACAGTTGTTCTCTCTCACTCACACACACAAACACACACACTGCATGGTCTGGCTGGCCAACACACTATAGTTTAGAGCTGTCACGTTGAGAACTCTATTAAGCTCCCAGAAACATCCACTGCACACACACACACACACACACACACACACACACACACACACACACACACACACAGCATTTGGCTCTGTCTCTCCATCCCTCCTACACACACACACACACACACACACTCACACACACACACACACACACACACACTCACACACACTCACATCTCTCCCGCTGTAAATATTTGAGGTCAAAAACAAAGAGGAGTCAGGGATTCATTTAGTCAGTTTGAAAACATGACACTGTGATTAAAGATTGTGTGTGTCTGTGTGTGTGTGTGTGAGAGAGAGAGAGAGAGAGAGAGAGAGAATGAGGCAGAGAGAAACCAACATCATAAAACAGTGATGGGGGGCAGAGGATAGAAAGGAGAGAGAGAGAGAGAGAGAGAGAGAGAAGGATGGAGGGATGGAGGGATACGGGTCTTGAGGTTCGTGGTAATAGCAGCATCAAACTACTGTTCTGTGATTCTCTGATCAGGACCATATGAGGCGTCCGACATCTGCTCTACAGACCTCATCTATCAGCACACACACATGTGCGTGTGTAGGTTCTAGTGCTCACATGTCAGCAGCAGTCTGCTTAAGTGTAGTGTGTGTGTAGGTGTGTGTGTGTGTGTGTGTGTGTGTGTGATTTTCACTACGGGAAAGTCTTCAGGACAGGAATTCTTCTCTAACCTGAAAAGGTGTGTGTGTGTGTGTGTGTGTGTGTGGTGTGTGTGTAAAAGTAACTTCCTATCCTCATGGACCTTCCACATCATGACCTGTACTTATAAAGAGATATAAAGTCCACGGCGTTCTTTTCCCGTTACCTGGGTGATTTAACGGGATTTAACGGCTTCTGTATGTTTGTGAGTGTAATGTTCATTTCAGTGGTGTTTATATGGTTACGTGTGTCTCTGTGAGTGTGTTTGTGGTCGTGATGCGTGTGGTGTGAAATGTGTGTTTTTGGTTCCTGCGTTTGATTGGCAGCCTCCTAACGAGCTGTAATTAAGGCTTAAGATCCTCGACTGCTAATGAGCGCTAACAAGCTTAACGATAGAGCCGTCTCACACACACACACACACATCGGTCACTGTCAACCTCAGCACCGTACTCACACACACACACACACACACACACACACACACACACACACTTAGTTATTACTGTCTGTACAAGTTACAAAAAAAAAAACTAGTAATTCAGGTCTCAGGTCGGAAAGTTTCTCAGCCTTTGTCGCTATTTATCACATTTATATAAATGTATCACATTTATAACAATTTACATTATTTATTTATCATATTTATCACACGCTAAGGTTAAAATTGACCGATCGCTCAAGAGCGTTTTTATCAAGAGCGTCTAGATTATTTGCTATCCGTAGCAAGCTAGCCGCGTTTACTAGCCTCAGTGAGGCGCAAAACCTCAGGGAAGCGGCATAACGGCGGTCACATGACGTACAGAGCATGATGTTAGATTACGACAGAACATCTCTTTCCTCTAAACAAAACTTTTCCCAGCTAGCTAGCTAACTTTAGGTGACTAGCCGCTCTGTAGTTTATGTTAACGTTATCAGTTGCCATCTATCTCCATCCATCCAGGAACCTCTGTAGTCCAACTAGGGACCGTGGAGGCCACTGGTGACCGTTGTTTTTTTATTATTCCCATTTTTACCGCCGCGGTGGGTCAACATTCACACGCGCATTCACACACTACGGACAATCTGGAAACACCAAGCACGACGCGTAATCTGCAGGTTTCTGGACTGTGGGAGGAAACCCACCAAGCACATGGAGAACATGCAAACTCAGCGCCAACAGACCCCGAGGTGGGAATCGAACCCGGACCATGGAGGTGCAGGGCGTCAGTGCTAACCGCTACGTCTAATCTAAATGCTATTCGCTGATGTGAACAATAAAAGCCTGTTTATTCACATTTGTGTAATGCTGAGCAGTAACGAGGGGAAAATACCTGGGACTTGCTCCAAACTCAATCCTCCCTTCCTAATTATTATTATTATTATTATTATTATTATTTACTACTAATTATACACTACTAAGTGCGCAATTTGGGGTTTGTAACGCAGACTTGATATCAGTCTTAATGTGTGCGGTCAAAACCATGAGATTTATCAACATTGGCAAATATTCTTCCACAATATAGAGGTGGTTGAGCCACACACACATACACACACACACACACACACACACACACACACACACACTCAGAGGACAGCTGGGCAACAGGGCATGTGTGAAGGGATTTTGTTTGTGTGTGTGTGTGTGTGTGTGTGTGTCAGCTCTTTGATTAATGACTCGATGAGAAACAGAATCATTCTGAAACACAAAGACGAACACACAAGCAGACACACACACTCTCTTTCATTACGTCTTTGTTGTTAACCGCAAAGTTAACTCAACAGCTACCACCAGACTCCGTGCCAAGAGAGAGAGGAGTGTGTGTGTGTGTGTGTGTGTGTGTGTGTGAGAGAGAGAGAGAGAGAGAGAGCGAGAGAGAGACTATCAGCTGTTTTGTATATGTTCATAATTTTTATTCTTAAATATTTATAGTCATTTAAATATACTCATTTAAACACACACACACCTAATGTGAATTTATCCTTAGTCAAGAAAGTAGCTGCAGCTTAGACAAGCTGTATTAAAAATTTGTTTACTATGGATCACTCGACCATGTGTGTGTGTGTGTGTGTGTGTGTGTGTGTGTGTTTAAATGTGTGTGTGTGTGCGTTTCCCTGTAAGTCGGCCTTCCCAGGAATGAACAGTGCGAGAGCTCAACCATGCACATGCATATATGTGTGTGTGTGTGTGTGTGTGTGTGTGTGTGATATCATTTTTGTGGAAAGGTCAGATGAAAGAGCTGCCACAAAGAATTTCAAATGCAAAGTAAAAGAAAACCAACAGTGAAACTCCTCACGCTAAACGACACTCGCTTTTTGTTTTCCGTCTGATGATGAGAGGGTTTACACCTGGAGACACGTCTCAAATATCAACCAGCGCGTTTATGAGCGTTTGTGATAATGTGTGATTGGATTTTCAAATAAAACCCCATGACCAGGACTTGTTTAAACCCACTGAGTCACACTGAGTCACGTTCCCAGTACATCCTCGAAAATCCGGTGAACGCAGTAAGAACTTGTACAAGCGAGGGTAGAAACCGGTAAGGACGCAGTATTGTCTCTACTGACGTTGGACATGGAAGGACGTACCTTATTAACGACAGCATCGATCAGTTAACGGCGTAATTAACTCCTCCTAGTCACTGCTTTGATGTGCTATGAGCACGGGAAATACTAGATGCTCTTCAGACTGAGTTGTCGTAACGGTTGTTGCTGTCACTTTGTTTCTCAACGACCTCTTCAGGTTTGCGTTATGACCATGGTACTGTAAGTCCAGGCCATGTTGTAGAAGACCGCATTAATTTCATATTATGTCTTCCTAGCGCTTACCACATATGCGGTCCGCATACAGCAGGTTATGTCACGTTCAGATAATTTTGTATAAATACTTTGTGATGAAAGACACTGCGCATGTCGAGGTATTTGTACGACCCGCCGGACGCAATGACATTGTAGTGATGAGAGTGCGGTGACCAGAGCTTAGTTCAATCTCACTGGTGAGATCAACTATTTTTGGTGAGCGTGCGATCATGTGAGTGTCAGAAATTGACTGACAATATGATGGACCACACCAATGTACCAATACATTGTAGCGCAAGAACATTTGCAGGAATACCAGAAAACCAGAATCCGCTCTTGCATCTTTTCACCAAAAACCTTTGCTGGACAGAACGACCATTTCAACACCATTACATGGCTTGAAACAAGAAGCTGAACCAACCACAGAACTCATCATGAAGTGTAGAAACTGGGTAGCTAACTGAAATGAGTCCCAAACCACCAAATTCCAGAGGACCCAGGATTGATGGTCTGGACTGCAACCAGGTGTCAAAAACAGAGTTCGCACTTCAGCAAGTGGACCAAATACCTTTATTCCTGAAAGATTACCCTTGGCAGATTATAACAATCCTTACCCTGGCATTACAAAACTTGCAAGAGGAAGTGCAAAAAGTGCATCTGTTGTTGGTCTTTCTGCTGCTCCTGGCAATGGGTGGCCACAACGGACACTTGGTCCGCACATACAAGCTTGGATCAGGTTTTTACGCCCCTTCCTGATGCACCCCTGCCATTTTGCATCCAGTGGCGAGGGTTTGGGCACTGGCTGGGAATTGAACCCAGGCCTTTCGCATGGCGGGCGAAACACCAACCACTGAGCCACCAGTGCCCCAATTTTGTGCCCCCACTCATGAGAAAAGTCCCATATGAACGTCCCTTATATTAACGTGCTTCAGTTCTATAGGTTGCTTAACTTCGCAGCAAGATCAAATCAAAAATTTCGGCCGCATCGTTTCCCAACAATCTCCATATACAGGGGTAAGTATGAAATTTTAGGCAACTTTGCTTACAAAACAATCCCCTAGGTTCCAACTGCTTTGTAAAAGCACACGCATGATGAGCTCATCAAGCTTTCAGGTACAGTAGGTGTAATAGCTGTTTGAATACCATCCTTTAAATGACCTTTGTGCAGTATCATTTCCATGGACACCGTTCCCATCACATGCATTTTTAAAGCCTACAGCAGACCCCGGAATACACACTGTTGGTCGTCTTTGGTCTCAGTGTCAGTAAACTGGCGGTTTGAGAGCACATATTGTCACGAATAATACGACCAGCAACCCTACTGATGACCAAAGAATTCTTTTTACGACGTGTGACTTTTTTTGTCAGCAAAACCAGGCCGCAGTCTAACCATGGATTAGCACGGCACAAATTGTTCGAGCTGAACTGCATTTGGGGATCAGTGTGCACATTTCATTGTTATTATTTTTTTTGTTGTTCGCATTTCCTCCTCAATCATAAATTCACACACACACACACACACACACACACACACACACACACACACACGCACACAGGAACTTTAACATTATGACCCCAACATAATGACTTTTAGCAGCACTAAAACAGACAATAGGCTGCCTAAGTGTGAGTGTGCGTGTGTGTGTGTGTGTGTGTGCGTGGTTGCGTGGAAGCGGGATATATGGACCTGTCAAGGAAAAATCCAGCATTCAACTCATCCTCATGTTCACGGGTTAATGAAGTCTGTCCCTCCCTCAGCAGCACGCTGGCTCTCTGTCTCCGTCCTCACTCCTCTCCTTTGGATTTATCTCTCTGTGTCTTTATGAATAAACAACAGCTGAGCGAGGGAAGGAAAAGAGGAGGGAGAAGCCGAGGCCATCTGTGTCCGACTCTTAAAGGTGAAGTTAATAATAATAATAATAATAACTAGCCAATCAAATATTAATTAACTGCATACACGGTAGCATGACCTAGGAATGACCCTGACTCATCTTCATGACAAGTCAAGACAAGACAGCAACCGCGTTTTTTTTAATTTTATTTTCTTCTTGGGTGAAAGTTCAAAGGTTAAACTGGAAGTAATGCTGGAGGATTCCACCGGCGGAGAGAGGAAGGCGACAGCGTGCTCTCTTCACTGTGTAAATTTCTCTCTCCATCTGCTCATCTCTTCATACGTCGGCTGATTATGCGAGTGGAATGGACTCATACTGTGAACAGAGTTCATGACCTACAGATGACCTCACTTTGACCTTGAGGTAGCGTGAGAGAATCTGCCTTTCCGACTCTGTCTGTGTTTTTTTTTTCTCTTCTGTCTAACTTTTCTTCTTCTGTCTGACTAAAGAGAGGATGGAATTTTCCCAGACATCATGTATTGAATAATAATAATAATAATAATAATAATAATAATAATAATAATAATAAAAAATTAGGCACAAATTCAAAAAACATTTGCTTATGGAATTTGAGCAAATTTGAATGTATGGATAAGAGGAAATCTGAACATCATAAAGTAGAAATTGCAATACCAATTGCATTCTGTATACACACACCCACACCCACACATACATTGAAAAAAAAAGAAGAAGAAAAATCAGACACGCTATTCGTCGATAAAAGGCGAGAGAAGTGCGTTACACTCTGTGTACGTTTTCTGTTTTCAAAACTTTCCAAACGCGGCTTAATTAGCGGAATTTGATCTCCGCCTGAGAGTCCTGGTGGAGCGTGTGTCAAGTCGGCGCGATAAGAAACACATCAAAGACACACAAATGCACGCATGTCGGCCCCCTTAAAGCCTGCCACTGTTATCAGGATGCAGCAGCACCGCAGCAGCGTACACACACTTGTTTACTTCTCCGTCCGACCGGAGTGCGTTCGAGAGGTAGGGGGTAGGTGGTGATGATGTTTGGGGGGGGGCTGTTGGAGATGGGGGTGCTCAGCAGGGTGGGAAAATGCTCCTGGGGCTCAAGAGGAGCGATTTGGAACACATCCAGGACCCCTGAGCTAAAATAATATTTTGATCTTAAAACTCTGAGAACATGGAAAAGCCACACAACCATGCATGATGATGTCTGATCTTAGCTTGTCGGATGTTTCCTGTAAGAGTTTGTCCTGATGATTACGGCGTCATTACTACCTCCAGGTGTTTACGGAGGTGCAGCCGTGACTGGTCTGGATCTGATCTCCTCTTTTGACACCAGAACACTTCTGGGAAGTTTCTGTTTTCTTTGTAACATCTTGGGAATTCATCATAAAAGCGACTGAAAACCACCAGCACTGCCCAAAGTGGTTATGACTGGAGTTACTGTAAAAGCACACACACTCACAACCACACACAACACACACACACACACACAGACTCAAGGTCAGCTAATTTAGGCTGGTTTGATATAACTCATGCGGCGTGTGTGTGTGGCTTCATGTCGTGACCAGCAATTTTGGTTTTAAGTAGAGTTGGAGATAACCCATCCTGCATGTGTGTGTGTGTGTCTGTGAGTGTGTGTATTGGAAAGATTAGAAAGAAATCGAGTGTGTGTGCGCTCTTTGGTATGCAGGAACACTGAACTGTACCTTGATGTATCTCTTATGAGTGACAGGCACTTAGTAAGCGTGTGTGTGTGTGTGTGTGTGTGTGTGTGTGTGTGTGAGTGTGTGTATGAGAGAGAGAGAGAGAGAGAGAGAGATGTATACCCAGCAAGTGACAGCTACTCAGTGCACTCGCCCCTATCCTCCTTTTTATTAGCCTAATTAAAAGACCTACATTTGTCTCCGTGACGACTGCGCGCCCTATCACGGCCTTATTTACCGGCTAGGCATCCATGGTGATCCCGCCGCCGTAACGACCAGCCTCTCTGATTGTTTCCCTGACAACAGAATGCATCATCTTCTCGCTCACATCTAATATCACTCACACACATACACACACACGTGCACAGACACACACTCGGAAATGGATGGAACTGTCAGGTATAAAAGCCCATTGTAGCCTTATAGAAGGTAGCGGCTATCAATAAATGTGCCATGCTGCTACGTGCATGTGTGTGTGTGTGTGAGTGTGTGTGTGTGTGTGTGATGGATAAAGCGAGTGACTCAGTGTAAATAGCCCTAATGCCTTATCTCTTATTTAAATGGAGTTCACTTACTTACAGTGCCACAGGGCCAATGCTTTCTGTCTCCCTCACACACACACACACACACACACACATGCAAGATCTCAAAGAGGGATTTATCTGAGTCTGAGTTGGCTGAAAGGAGATTTGATGGGAATGGGATAGTGTGTGTGTGTGTGTGTGTGTGTGTGTGTGTGTGTGTGATGCACCTGATCAGACTGGACCCTCCCGCCCCGGCATCACCCCCACTGTTAACAACGGCCCATCCGTTACCGTGCCGACAGGCAGAGTGACAGGCCTATTTGCAGGCCCGGCTGAGCTACTCTTGACTTATTGGATGGCACATCGTCTGGGGCGACGGCCTTGTGACAGCACACACACTTCCATTTGGGTGAAAAATCTGGTTAATTTGGCCAGTGTGTTCAGGGTACTAAAGAGAGGCGTGGCACAGTTCCTAAACAAATGGACGTGCTTTGTGAATACACAGCGGATAGACTTATCTCTTACAGTACAGTAAGTCATTAAGTCCCCTACATACGAACTTTCAAAGATACAAACCTGAGTGTTCAATCGCAGACGTTAGACTAAATGTCCAATGTCCAAATGTACACTGTCATGTGCGTGCAGCATGCATCCCAGGATGTCTGGCGATAAAGCTGGTACTGCTAAGAAGCGCCAAACAGTACCAAATGGAGACAAAAGTGAAATAATTGAGAGAATGGAGCACACATCGCTCGTTCTATTAACTTGAATTTTTTAATCATCGGCACAATTCTTAAGAACAAAGACAAGGTTATGAAACATGTTCGTTTTATACTGTGTATAGCCACAGTATCTTTTTTTACTCATCGTTTCCGAAATTTTTGTCCCATCTCCCTGCTGTGAAGCAACCTATAGAACTAAAGCTTGTTAATGTTACGGACGTTCAAGTCAATCTGGGACTTTAATGAAATTTCTTGTGAGTGTTTCCGCTAACAATTATTTTAGTATCCTAGTACATAGATAATATTTGTGAGTTTAGTTTTTTTTTTTTTATTAATTAATTTATTTATTTATTTTTGCATTTTGTGCAAGATTCAGTGAAGACATAGTACCATGGGTCCCAAGAATTTTAGGATGATAGCAAGAAAAAAAGGAAGACACTCTCAGTTTGGTTTTTAAAGAAGAAGAAGAAGAAGAATATTCAATTATTGTCACATGTACTTTTTACAGCACAGCGAAATTTCTTCTTCGCATA
>JAQMYK010000003.1:24488993-24496493 GCA_030014345.1 Clarias buthupogon
TCTAGCGATCATTGTGTGTCAGCAACAGCTTCCCATTCAAAACAATAGGCGGTCAAATGACCGGTGAACCGCGTTATAAGTAGGTGACACTGGCGCGGCGCTTCTAGTGTTAACAAGATCGCCTTCCAAAGCTCCACCTTTCACGCCGCTACCGATAGCGACCTCTCAAGTTAGCACTTCTGTTTATCATTCCACCAGGATGTACAGTATTCCTGCTTTCTTGCTAGAATTCCCCAGATTGTCTCCGGATCCACCAAACCTGAATCAGTCACGTTTAAGTAGTTTTACCTTGAACACAAAAATAGGTGACATCATGTGATAATTCTATACTGGCCACCTCTGTGTGTGTGTGTGTGTGTGTGTGTGTGTGTGAGGTTCTTGGTTTATTTACTGAAGTCATCTTGACTCATAACTCAGTGGCCCTGTAGTCATAAAGCACTCATACCATAATTTACGCACGCACACACACACACACACACACACACACACACACACACAGAATGAATAAAGGAACAAATTTATGATGATGGTGCAGAAAGCTGGTGGCCTATCTCTGGAAAAGTTCCTTCAGAGTGTGTAGCCGTAACACACACACACACACACACACACACACACACACACACACACACACAGAGTGAGAGAGTGAGTGAGAGAGAAATTCCCACAGCATATGCATATGCACAAATTCCCTCCGCTTGACCGTCTGTCACAGTGACACGTACGCATACGCTCTCCATCAAAGCCCTCCAGATGGGCGGGCGCTTTATCGCTCCCCGGGCCGCTGACATCACCCCTCGCCGCCGACAGAATTGATGATGAAAGCAAACAGATCTATCTTAAGTTACATTTACCAAATCAATTTTATTTTAACAGCCTCTTGCATATTGGCATATTGACGGCTGCTGGCGCTCCGCGGGGAGCGAGGGAATGGAGGAGGCAGGCCGAGACAGAGACGCAGGGACAGGGAGAAGGGAGGGGGGGCGGTCAGAGATGGGGGGGGGGGGAGGTGATGGTTAATAGCGTTTGCCATATTTAATGCGCCGATGTCATCGTTGAATATCCTCTCTGAATAATGTGGCACTTCATCATAAATTCTTTACAACTTATTTACTTAATGGAGAGAGTTATGGCCTGCTGACAGCCAGCTAATTAAACATAGTGATACAGTGCAGCCCGCCTCCATGTCATCCTCTCCCCATCTCTCTCTCTCTCGCTCTCTCTCTCAGTCTCTCATACACACTTACACACATCTCTCAGTCGTTAAAGAAAACTCCTACAGTTTGGCTCTCTCTATCTGGTTGTCTCTTTGCTGTCTTTTCTCTCTCTGTCTCTGTCTTTCTTTCTTTGTTCGTCTTTTTCTGTTTTATCTCTCCCTTCTGTCCCCGTCTCTCACTCTCTTTTCGTCATTCTTTAGAAGACATAGAAAGATCTATCTACAGTATCTATCTATCGATCTATCGATCTATCTATAAATCTATCTATCTATGCTGTCTTTCTGTCCTTCTTTCCCTTTCTATGTCCATTCTGTTCTCCCCTCTATCTCTCACTCTCTTTCGGACTTTCGCCATTCTTAAAAAGACATAGAAAGCATTATCTATCTACTCTATCTATCTATCTATCTATCTATCTATCTATCTATCTATACTGTCTTTCTATATTTCTCTCCCTCTTACGTGTCCATCATTTTTTAAATTATCCCTTCCATCTCTGTCTCTTGTTCTCTTTCTGTTTTCTTGTTATTTAAAAACATATAAAGTCCCATCTATCTATCTATCTATCTATCTATCTATCTATCTATCTATCTATCTGTCTGTCTGTCTGTCTGTCTATCTATCTGTCTGTCTATCTATCTATCTATCTGCACTGTCTTTCTGTCCTTCTCTCCCTCATTCTTCCTCCATCTCTCTCTGTTCTGTTATCTCTCCCCTTCATTCTTTTTCTGTCTCTTCCTTTCTTAGTCTCTCCCAGAAGACATACAGAGGCACTTAATATCTCTCTCTCTCTCTCTCTCTCTCTCTCTCTCTCTCTCTCTCTCTCTCTCTCACACACACACAAACACACTTTTTCTCTCACTCTTAGATACATTTCTCTGTCTTCAATGAATCTCAGTCTCTTTTGGTCTCAAACGATCTATTTCTATCTGTCACTTGGCTCTCTTCTTCAGTGTCCGCGTCTCCTTCTATTCTTCTTTTCCTCTCTCTGTTTCCATCGCCCTCGCAGTCTATCACTTTCTTTCTCTTTTACTTTCTTTGTCTCTTCCCTCTTTTTAAAAGACATAAAAAATTTCTCTCTCCAGTCTTTTAAATACATATCGTTCAACCGTGCAATAAATTACTGGTGGATTAAAATTCATGAAACCCATTTTTCCCATGGAAATCAAAGTAGTGAGAAAGAGAGAGAGAGAGAGAGAGAGAGAGAGAGAGACGGGTTGAGAAAGCAGGTTAAAAAAAAGAAATGCAATTCATACAGTATAAATCTACTAATGGCAGGACAGAGACTTTTTCAATCATATTAAACTCCAATGTTTGCCTACGCAGGATTTCTGCTTGGATCAGATTTATCACTTGGAAGAAAAAAAAAAACCCTCATTGTGTAAATGACTTCAGGAGGAAAGCGCTATAGGAAATAATAAAGCATAAAGGAGTTGAAAAACACCCACTGTCTCAGAAAGAAAAGTCGCGATCATGCGAAACTTTTTATAATGTTGTTAAGGGAAGGTAAATATGTTGAAATGTTTAAATCACCTTTTTAAAAATTGCTGCAATTAAATATTAGGCAAAAATATTAGGCCAATTAGCCATTACTGAATTAATGGCTAAAGTTTTCCCAGCAGATTTTTCCCCCCCAGTTTTTCCCATATCACAATGTATTTTCACTTGCTTTAGGGATAATGATTTTCCCCTTACAATTCACACAGAGAAGATCTGAATCTTCAATTAGCCTGATACTCCAGCAGCGACCCTTCAGGCCAGGCCAAATTAGCCTACGTTGACCCTGCCCAAAACTGCTCTCGACCTTTCACCTTGTCTTGTGACCCTGGCTTTGATTAAGAGCAGAGCCTGACTAGTGTCTGATAGACAGCGGCAGACCTGGTGGAGGTCGAGGGGGTCGTAATACCTTTCCCGTTGTTAAAGGATGGATTTACGAGCTCGGATTTTAATCGAGCCGGTCTGCGAATCATGATGTCACCAGGACCTGTTTCCACCCAGGCAACACCATGATAACCAGGAGCTAATAGACGAGGCGAGCCAGAGGAAATAAAGGTACAGGCGAGTAAAATGAGGTAGAACACTATGGAAGCAGAGGGAATACGTTTACAATGCTAATAAAAATGGGGGAATGATTACGAGTTCATCTGCTTCCTTCTTATAAACACGTCTAAACAAGAAACAAATATCGGCAAGAGAAATGTAATGTATTGTCCAGGACAGGGGTTGTCAAAAGGGAAAGGAAAAGTACTTTTATGGATATAATCGAGCATTTATTGACTTCTTGGAGCAGATTCTCTGGTGCAGCCAAACAACGGTAACATTTGGGGATCCAGAGTGGTGCAACAGAAAAGCCAGTGGCCCATTGTCCAGAGACTGCAAGTTAGTTCCACTGGTCTTGGCAAACGTTTTGCCAATTCCAGTGGTGCCAAAGCCACCATGGAGGGAGCCAAGAGTGTAAATGTGGACATGCTGTCTGTGTGGGATTGTATAATCTGGGTTGAGCTGGATGGTGGGTGGAAACTGGGTGAATTTCAAAACAAAACCACTTCAAATTGATGTCTTATTTTGAGCCGTTAGCTCATGAATGAAAATTTTGCCAGGCATTTACACGTCGTTCAATACAATTAACAGGACAATGAGTTTTGCAGATTTGAAACAAAATATCATGTTACACTTTGGTGAGAACTTTGATCATAGTTGGTTATCACCTCCTGAACAGGAATTTTGTATGACAGTAATGAGGTGGGTAAACTGAAATACTCCATCTTATTGGTTTCATAATTGTCTAATAAACTTTCCTGTAAAAGTGGCTGATGAATATGTTAATTCCCTAAAAGCACTGCATAACTAATGGAATAAGTAACCTCATTATTTTGGATTTGATGTGTTAAGAAACCATATAAGATCTTTTACTGCCATGGACAAAGAAGCCTTTGTCTCTTTAACGAGTGCAAACTGGGGAAGCAACTTGATCTCACGCACAATTTATAGGAACTCTAACGACCAAGACCAACCTCCACTGGAAAATCATATTAACGGGATAAGAAAAGCGGACCCTACAAACACCAACACTAAAATTTGGTAAGTATGAACCCATCAAGTGCTTTTGTTCAAATCTAATCTTCACTCCTACCTCCCAGCCCTGTTGGCGAAGACTTCCCTCAAAAGGTCCGAATTCCTCTCCGACCTCGAGCCTCCTCTTGCTCCAGACGCCCAGGCCGCCAGCTGAAATGCCGGACTCACGCAGCTCGAAGTCGGATGGCGGAGACAGCGCATCCTCCTCATCGTCCAGGTACACGGGTGTGTGGAAGGAGGTCTTGAAGCAAGGAGAGTCCACTGGGGAGCTTCTTTCACATAATACACTCGATGAGTGGACACTGTTGTTAGAGGTGATTAATGGGAATGGGTCTCCGTCGGACACTCTCTCGGCTTCCTCCAGGACGTTAGAGGGGAAAAGTGGGAAGTCACCTTCATCACCTGTAGAGGATAAAATCATTTTTAACAATAATGCCTCCAGGATTACTGGGTTTGGGACATTGGGTCAAAGATGTCTGTCGGTTTAGTGAGTGCAAGTTAAAAACACGTGTAAAAAAACAAAAGGTGATAAGGATTATATTCCTTAGGAGATAGGCCTCTGGATTAGGGCCATGCAGGCAACCCACCCACACACACTTGTATCCCTGCCAACTTGGCAAGGTCTACAGTTTGTCCATGAGTGTTAAGTGCTAACTCAGTGTAGCCACATATGGGAAAATATACAGAGCTCCAAACAAAGGTATTTGAACAGCAGTTAAACAAACACAGGGAAAAGGAAAGTGCTTAGTGTCTGTAATAACAGTGTGAGCCACTAGCTGAGAGCCTGCTGATTGTGTCCTCTTAGTACACCCTGTCAGACACCTCCTAAAAAACCAGAGCCAAATGTTTGGCAAGGGAATCCCCAACGGGAAGATTGAATTGCCTTGAGTGTTGTCTGCATTGTGTGGCTCCCAACACTCATACTTCCTCCTTTTTTTTCCTTTTAAAAAAAATCATTTTCCATCCGTCCCTAGTGACGGGGAATCGGAGCAAAAACAGCGGACGTTTCAGCCAGTGAGGTTAATTGACAACGCAGAAGAGAAGGACGTTGTCTGTGACCTATAACCCTTTCCTTGCTTTGGAAAGGAAAAGTAGCACGTGGCTGATGAGTGTGTTTTGTTACTGTGTTTGAGATACTGTCCCCACTGGAGCGCTTATCATTGCTGTCATGACTCGTGTTATCTGGTCAGCGAGAAATCAGAGCAAAAACAGCGCGACAAACATCTGTACATCTCATTAGCTTGACCAGTGGTTATATACTAGTGCTATGGAAGGCTAATCAATTATTCTTATACCAGCTGATGCTACGTGTGCTGTCTCAGCCAGGGCAACTGACAACAAAGTCCTGGATTTTTTTTATAAATCTACAAATGCAAGCTTTGCTACGAAGCTTGTCTAAAAGCAGCAGTGCTAGGACAGCATGGGATTACATGAAACTTGTACAGGACACCATAGTGACCATGATGAAATGTAAACAAATCATGCTAATGGACAGAAGAAATTACCTCAAGCTGACATTGGCAAATGTTTTTGGTTACGCGACCCTCGATTGCATCGATTGATGTCATACAGTAAGCAGAACGAGGCTACACAGAACTCGCAGGTCTATCGTTAGATGGGATTTTCATCTAAACAACCACATGGTCTGTTCTAGAATTTCACCTTGATTTTATTAGGATCATCTTGTACAGTGTGACAAGTACTAATCGTCCAGTCCACACTAGATTAACACACTCGGAGCTAACCTACTGCGAGTAGGCCAGAGTAGAACTAGCATGCTGTGGCTAGTACGCTGTGGCTAACAGGATGTGACAGGTAGTGGTGAGTGCTAATGAGGACTGAGCACATCTTCCTGTCTCCGAACATTCCAGTTTCACAGCAGGGCAGCTAGCCTACACACACACACACACACACACACACACACACACACACACACATACATGCACACCCCCACACACACACACACACACACACTTGCCTAGCTTTCCAACAACAGCTGAGAGCAGGTCAGGCACTCTTACTCTAAGCCGAGGCTCTGTTAAACATATGAAACCATAATGTTAACCTCAGCTATGCTGTTTAAACATCATTCAGCCCAAGTGCGAGAGTCCGCAACAGTCGCCAGGGCTTTTAAGGGTAACACAATCCGCCTTTCACTAGCTCCCCCCCCCCCACCCCTGCCTCTTAAAACTGAAAAGGGAAAATCCCAGTCCCTTCATCATGTGCAGTAGTGGCTGTATTTTGAGCAATAAACATATTAGTTTCAGGAAAAGGCAAATGTCTGTAAAGGAAAACAGAGCGGACCAAAGTGAAGGTGGGGTTCATGCTCCAAAGACTAGCAGCAGTTTCAGTGTTATATTGTTGATAATGATCAGGGTTTGGTCATTTTTAACAATCAGGGATTAGTTAAGGATGACTGAGACTGAGATGAGTTTTTTTTTTTTTTAATGGTATAAAGCCAGGACGTACAATCAGCTGTTTTCTTAGGCCTAGTCAAGACCTGTAGTGTATCAGTACAGGAAAATAGATTAAACTTAATTTCTTGTATATATCAACAAGACCCAGAATGATATGCTTTTATACAAACAAGTGAAACTGTCTAATCCTCACACACACGTTTGGTTTAGTGACGTTATGAGGACCATTTATCGACATGATCTTTAATTCGGCTAATTAAAGCCACTTCTCAAATCCAACCTTGGTTAATTTCTGTAACCTAAATGTTTTTTTAATTAAAAAAATAATAATAAAGTAAAAAAAAATTTTTTTAAACTTTTTTAGGTTTTATAGGGACCACCCCAGTGTCCCCACTATGTTGGTCATATCCTTGTGAGGACATTTAGCTCATTAAGGTGCCCACATGCACACACACACACACACACACACACACACACACACATACGCTTATAATATTTACTTAATTAAAATGACCTTCCGTTGACATAATTAATACAGATATTTAATGCTATGCCAAAATCCAACCCAAACCTTAAAAAACTGTTTTCTTTGTTGAGACCAACCAAATGTCCAGATACCTGACATACAGAAGTTATAAATGTGGGGACACTTACTCTAATTAAAGATACAAACTCTCTCTATCATACACACACACACACACACATACACACACACACGCACGCACAAACATGTTTGGCTTACAATCCTTCTGAGGACCTGGTCCCCATTAACATAATTTTTATTGCTAAGTGACATC
>JAQMYK010000003.1:24513142-24524368 GCA_030014345.1 Clarias buthupogon
CCCCCCCCCCCCCCCCCCCCCCCCCCCCCCCCCCCCCCCCCCCCCCCCGGGGGAAAGGCAGATGAAGAGAGAGGGGTGAATGCAGACTGACAGAAGAAGACTGAGAGATGACAGACAGATGGGGCGTCCAGGGAGCCAGAGCATAGGGACTGAACAACAAGAACATGACAGTAACCAAGACTTTCATTATATGAGCATGGACATGTGACGTGACATGAACGTTCCGCGCCTCCACCTCCAAAGCAAATTCATTCTTAACTCTAAGCCAGCCAAAATGAAAACTTTATGCTTTTTTTCCCCTTTTTGTAAAGTGTCCCCACTTAATCAGAACCGTCAGATTATCTTTACGTCCTCATCCTTACATAGACGCCATCTAACAAAAATGAACAGGAATTATTGTGTGTTCATAAATATTCATTTTCATATGCACACAGAGTCTCTCTTTCTTTTGCGCACACACACACACACACACATGTGCGACCATGCTGCTCCTAGTTTCCTCCCCCGTGTCGTGTGTTTGGCCGTCTCGCCTGCCTCAGTCTCTCCCTTTCTCCTCGCTCTCTAATTGGAGCGAACACGCACTCTAAGCAAAGCCACATGCCCGCTGCTACGAGTGACATTCTGTTTTAAACCCCAAAGTAAAGGCCTGCATTCACTTCGCGCTCACATCTACGTACACAAGTATTCCGAGGACGCGCGGCGCAAGACCTCTCCCATGTTTATTCCACTATAAACTTGCTAACTGAAAATTCCCTGCACATGGTTTTATGTTTAATTCTCTCGCTCCAGGTTCGCACCAGGTGGGAACCGGTTAGCTCTCGCTGATGCACTCCGCGACAATTTTAATCGGTTCTGACATCCAGCAAATGCATGGTAGGGTTTTCAGAGCAGAGATTAGGTTAGGGTTAGGTTTGGTTAGGCTTCGGCTTTGTCTAAAACATTTGATTTGGTCTTTTATGAACTAATTATTTCCAGACTTCACTGCAGCAGAGGTAAGTTTTGGTCTTGCTTTCCTGGTAAGGTCTTCATGAGAGCCAGTTTCGTTTTGGTGATTGATGGGTTTTGCAAATCCACTTGACCACTCTGTTCTTGCAAGAACTGTTCCAGAACAGCTGACCGTCTTCATGTCTTAAAATAACGTCTTGAAATCTCCAGTATTGTTCAAGAATATAGAAAATAAATCATTGAATTAGAAGGTGTGTCCAAACATTTGATTGGTCAGATGTAGGGGCAGTGGTGGCTCAGGCGGTCAAGGCTCTGGGTTGGTGATCAGATGGTCAGAACTTCAAGAACTGTCAATGCTACTGTTGGGCCCTTGGACAAGGCCCTTAACCCTTATACCCATACAAAATGACCCTGCTGTTGGATGAGATAGGAGGAGGGTTGGGTGTTGGGCTAGCATCCTGGCCCTGTAAAATCCACCATTGCTATAGAAAAAACGGAACACGGGAGGAACAAAGGGATGGACCAAAAATTGTCAGTTAGGATAGCTTGTTTTCTTTTATTACAGGAACAAAAACATGATAGTAACCAAGACTTTCGTTATATGAGCGCGGACATGTGGTGCACTGGGTGTTCTGATACCTTTCTATCATTGCCAGCCTTGACTTTTGGTGTGTAGTTTGTGATATTCAGTTCAGCTGGTTCTGTTCGGTATGTTATGGTGTATATGTTGTTGTTGGTCTTTCGGCTTCTCCCGGCAAGGGGTCGCCACAGTGGACACTTGGTCCGTACATACAAGGTTGGCACAGGTTTTGCCCTTCCTGACGCAACCCTCCCATTTTACCCGGGCTTGGGACCGACACATCCAGTGGCTGGGGTTTGGGAACTGGCTGGGAATCGAACCCGGGCCTTTCATACGGCAGGCGAAACACCTACCACTGAGTGTATATACACCCCTTTAAAAGGGTGGAATATTAGATTGATGTTTTGGTGGAAGGAAAATTTGTCAAGGATCTTTACAAATTCTCACAAGGGCCAATTTGTAATGGCTAGACGACTGGGTCAGGACACCTCCAGGTGCAGGGGATACTACCTACCAGAAATAATCCAGGGAAGGACAATCAATGAACTGGAGACAGGGCCATGGGCAGGAAATGCTCAATGATGTACGAGGGGAGCGAAGACTACAGTAGCTCGCCGGGTCCGATCCCACAGAAGAGCTCCAGCAGCACCAGGATGCATCATGGGAAGAAGGCGAGATAGCGGAGGCAGTGTGATCTGTGTGTTTGTACTACTCTGTCAAAAATCAGCCCTTGTATACTAATCGAATGTTTCGAGTCCAATTGACTCAAGCACGCAGTGTTGAAAATCAATACTAATTAAAACGGAACAAGTGTTCCGTGTTTCTTCTTTCAAAGAGCACATTAGAGGCGTGGATTTCTTTTTTCACCCTCTGGGATAGCGGACTATTTTCGGCTACTTGATTTGATTAGGAAACGAAATTTAAAAAATGGTTAAATGTTACATGTCAGTTATTAGAGGCACTTAATTAAACTCTCAAAGTCGGACGCAGTAATCAGGCCCGAGCAGAGTGGATTTTTGTTCCCCTCTACATTAAACGCACCCTACGAACGCTCGTGCTAGCTTGTTAACACGAAGGTGCTATTTGCATTTCCTGATAGACCATTACGCTTTTAATACACCCGTGTTTTCATCCCCGTACATCAATCACGCGTCTCCACTGGCCGCTCTTAACCCACCGAATCTGCCTCAAAGCAAATATTATGAGAGCTCACTAATTTGGAGATCAGAAAGCCATATGCTTATTGTATAACCGAAACGAAGGCTGGCTCGGCGCACTTCAGAGGCCCTCGTAATTACCGGCTGTTAATTGCGCACTCGTGGTGTCTTAGTTTTAATTTTTTTTTTTAAAAAGACGCCTCGTTGAAGGACGATAAGCATTTTCTGTTTAATCAACAAAGTGAGAGGAATTTGTTTCTGCCTCTGCCAGTCACTGCTGGAAGGAAGAAAATCTTCAAAATACTGGAAGTGGAGCAAAAGATTAGCAAGAGAGGGATGTCTGAGCGAGAAAAAGGGAGAAAGAGAGAGAGAGAGAGAGAGAGAGAAGGTGGTGGGGCATTTAGGTTTTATTCAGGCTGAGCAAAAGAGGGGTTTTTATTTGAAGTCAGTCCCTTCGCTGCATTCCCTCCATGGGGGCCCTAATCGGCCCTGCTGCCACAGAGACGCACTCGAGCGGAGGAATCGGATCCCACTGTTCCTCGCTCTATCGCCCTCTCCCCGGCATCCTCTTCATAAACTCGCGAATACGTTGTGAGCCATGAACTATTAAGAGATCTCTGACTGAAGCCTCACTTATTCTACTGAAGCACTCATACCATATAGTAACTAAAGTAATTTTTGATGTACTGTACATATTATAATTATATAGGAATATGATTCAATCTCGCAGTGTCTTTGTAGGAATTCTTCTAAGACAAAAAAATCTAAATTATTGTCTTCGGTTGAGTAATACCTCATGATATTGTGAGAAAAATAAGCCATGATATGACATGTGATATTTTAAAAATAAATAATATTATAAGGCAGCACAGTGGTGTAGTGGTCAGCACTGTCGCCTTGCACCTCCAGGTTTCGGGTTCGATTCCCACCACCGGTCTGTGTCCATGGAATTTGCATGTTCTCCCCGTTGGGTTTCCTCCAGGTGCTCTGGTTTTCTCCCACAGTCCAAAGACATGCAGATTAGGCTAATTGGTTCCCCAAATTCACCATAGTATGAGAATGAGCGCAAGTGTGTGTGCCCTGCGATGGATCGTCCCCCTATCCAGGGTGTACCACACCTTGTGCTCTAAGTCTCCTGGGATAGGCTCTAGGCCCCCTACAACCCTGTATACAGAATAATGCAGTATAGACCATGAGTGAGTGAGTAATTACATTACAACAAAATGGTTCATTTTTAGCGAAAGGCGAAATCTCAGGCAGTATTGGTTTCTCCTTAATCCATTGATGTACTGTATATACTGTACAACATCTCGTTATATACAGGCATTAGGAAGAAAAATAATCCTTTAAAGCAAGCATTTTTGGATCGTCCTTGTAGCTACTACTGTATAGCTAGCATAAAATACTTTTCAATTTCGAAGGTCATAAATAAGGTTGTGATATGGTAACGGGAAAATAGCCAGCTATAGGAGAGAAAAAACAAAACATTGTGAGAAATTGTTTTATAATTGTTTAAAAAAAATTTTTTTAAATTAATTAATAAAAAAAATTTTGCTCTCATTTTAAAAAAAGGCTGAGTAACGATCCCGACAGAGGTGGCTTGGAGACTACTGCAGTCGTTCCCGTGAACAATCAGCATAACTTGTGGTGACACCTTGTGGAAGAGACACATCTGTCTGTGTCAATCGCACAATCAATCACCAACACCACTTGAACATTACAGGAACTCAGCTAGGAGTTATTGCCACGCTCCATGTACAGTCCTGACCTCGCTGTTTGGGACATTAAAGGAGTTCCTGGGAGGCCGGCGTTTCAGACATGAATCAGAAAGGCTGCAATGTACTGAAAAAACATTCTACCTTGATGGTATCCAGGCACTAGTGAAACACTGGGATACGTGCATTAGTGTAGCAGGAGATTATATAGACATATAAAGCGAGGTTTCACTCTCAGAACTGTTTACTGTCATTCTGAAATCAAAAGTCCCAGTTTGACTTGAACACCCGTACCCCCTGCTACTCTATAAAGTCCTATGGTAATGTCTGAAATAATACCATGGTAACACTATAATATAATATGGATTATGGTATGCACTGTAGTGTTACCATGGTTTTACTTCAGTCATTACCATGGTAACACTATGGAATATTATGGTATGTTCTGTAGTTTCCAGTACTAAAATGTCTTACAGGTTTTGTCGTGTGTCTAAAGATGAACAAGCATTGGCACACGCGTGCTTATCGAGAATGCTGCATGTTCGCGTCATTCACTTGGATTTGTTGCTTTGCACAAATTTTTTAATAATGTACATCAGTTTTTTTGCTGATGTCTCTATTTTTAAATTCGTCTTTATTCTTGTCTAATATTTTTTTCGACAAACCGATTTGATGAATCGAACGACATGAAAGACGAGACGTTTCCATCCTATCATCTATTCATCCGTCACTGTTGTGTATCTGTCCAGTCGATCCCAGCATACAGCAACATCCTGTGTTCTGTCTTTTAGATACGAGTGATAATGCCTCTCTCTCTCACACACACACACACACACACACACACACACACACACACACACACAAAGACAGACAGACACACAGTTTCACAGTATTCACTCTGTGTTTCTATGTGAAATGGTTATCGAGTGTTTCGTTACTCCCCTGCTAGAAAAGAATTGGAGGAAAAACAAAAAACTTTTCTTTTTGCCCCAACGCTCCCCATAACTCAGGCTTGTGTTTAGAGGACGGAGACAGCTGTCTTGCTCAGCTCCGAACACACACATTTTTCTTCTCCGTAGTTTTTCTCAGACGATAGATAAGACTATATAAGGTCTCTCTTTCTCTCTCTCTCGTTCTTATGACCCCTGTGCTCCTTCGCTGATAAAATTGTCTGGCAGGAAGTGCACTTCTCTAACTTCCTCCCACTCCTGCCCAATCAGCACCTGTCACTACGGTGATCGCCGCGGCGATGTCGGGTTTATCTAAGGAAACAGTTGCCGTGGCGAGGATGGCCTGGACACAGTGACAGATTAATGACGACTTAGACTCACTTCCTGATAACACACACTAATGAGGAGGTGGAGCCTTAAAACACACACACACACACACACACACACACACACACACACACACACACACACACACACACACACACACTAATGTAACCCAATGAGAAAATGAGAGTTGACATAAGAAAGGCAAGTGATGACTAAATCACTCTATAAAAGAAAAATATAATCTCTTTCTTTCAGTGTGTGTGTGTGTGTGTGTGTGTGTGTGAGAAAGAGAGAAAGAGACAGAAAGTTGGCTAAATGGTCAAAATGTCACACTTCAACACGGTCACATCCTTCAAAATCCTTTAATGTGTTATAACATTTATAAAAGTGTGTGTGTGTGTGTGTGTGTGTTAATGTGAACATGTGCAGCTGGTACTGCGTTTTCTGGTGTGTGTATTTGTGTGCAAGCTTACCCGCTGTTGCAATGCCAGCGGGCGGAGTCGGTCTGTTCAGAGCACCACAATGTGACTGTCAGTCGGTAGGGCATCACACTCACACACACACACACACACACACACACACACACACACACACAGTCTACGGGACATCCCATAGGAGACTAGCGAGCGAAAGGGAGATTTTTTGCCCCTGCATAACCCAAACCATCCATCATACTGACACAGGCCGAGACTGGAGTTCACACACACACACACACACACACACACAACAGCACCATACTTACAAGCTAAAATGTGCACACATGCATTTTTCCCAGGCCAAGTAGACACAAAGGCTGAGAGAAATCCCCTCTCGGTGTTTGAGAGGACGAGATGAGCAGCTATGCATTCAAACAACGCGCGGCACTTTCACTGGCTTCGGTGAGCGCACGCTCATGTAAAGTAAGTATGCTAATGTTAATTAGCAAAGACGCACAAAAAAATTGTTTAGCGCTCCTTCCTGTCTGTAAAATATCGCTAGTTCATGCTCACAAGCAATAAAGCAATGCCTCCACATTATTTTTTATCAAATTTTAATTTTAATATTTTCTATGTAAGCGTGCGTTTCTATATAAGTCACGGTTTCATGTACAGTGCCAAACATCAAATTATAACACTGTTTAAACCCTGTAACATTCTGTTCAACTTTTAGGCAGAGCAAATTTTTCAGTCAACACATCTTCTAGGAAAATATGTTGAACTTTACCATATTGAATCATCTCTACCGTTTGGTTGAGTTACAGTATTCTATGCACAAAAAGACAAATTCACTAGATGTCGCTGTGTTTGTAAAATGTGACCACACCACGAGAAATAAAGAGATTTAATCTTGGTGTCACGGTGCCTCTATTTCATATGTTCATTACATAAATTCGCATTTATTTGGTTAAAAAGACAAATTTCAGGTTTCCAAAAAAAACAAACAAACAAAAAAAAGGGACAATTTCATTTGGTCCCATCATGTACCTGTACGGTTGACATCTCCTTTAACCTCAATAAAAATTTATTCAATTTTTACAGCTTGAAATGTTTGTAGCTAGTAGCTAGCATAGCTAGCGTAATCTGCTGCCTTAAAGTACGAAGGTCATGATTATGTTATGATGGGGAAAAAAAACCCCAGACAGAACAAAAAAACAAATTAACGTCCTGATAGATTTAGTTTTTGGTGTTTATTATTATTATTTTTTTTACTACAATCATCAAGTCAGGTTAGCATGTGCCGGTTGAATTAGCTGCTAATATGGATTTTCACATGCTGCTGAAAGGAAGTCTATACATTTTTATTATTTTAAATTTTTTTATTAATTTTTTATTGAATTGTCGTGGACTGTCTTGAGCCACCGTGACTTTTTGTAATTGCATAGACTGATCTCCCGAGGTTATAATCTTGACGATGTGTGTGTGCTCAATCGTCTCATAGTGGTGCCATTTTATAGAAATTAATCTCTAAATAAATGTATATCTCGTACGGTATTGCATTCATTTTGATTCTACAGTCCCAATCGTTCAGACCCAACCTGCAGCTTCACACCCTACATGTTTTCCCGTAAAGGACGTGCTTTTCTTATCTTCGCCCCTCTAAAAGCCCTGAGTAATGGATTGCGTCTCCGTCCTCCGTGTTTGTCCAGACTCCCCCGTGCTTGTCTGCTGATATGAATGACACGTCCTTCTCTCTCCAAGTGCGGGCCACTCGTTCTCCAGATGCTAATCAAAGGCGCGAACATCCATTAGCAGGGCAGGGTGTGTAAACACACATATACGGACACACTTACACACTGTAACAATGGCCGTCTGCTATCGCCCTCGTCTCGGGGAGCCAGCGACGCGGCGAGGGTATGTTAACCCGGAAAGAGGCTAGGTGCCAATTCAAACACACACGACACGGCATCCGTGGAGTGTTCGAGGAGATTAATGCGCACATACACCAGTCTTATCGTTGCCTGAGTGAGGTGGAGTGGTAACACACTGGGTGTTGGCGATGCTTATCTGATACTCGGAATACAACGAAAACAAAATATTCGAATAATATCTCGAAAGAATGGGATATTCCGCAGCCATTAATAACCGAGCAAACTGCAAACGCACATCCAGAAATTGCAGCCAGCAAAAAAATAAAAAATAATAAAAGATGAAGTTGTCTTCCAAAAATTCGTAGCGATTTATAAGTTATTAAAGGTAGATTGTAGTGCTCTGTAGGTGGGCCGTAGATTTTGTACGTGATTAATGGATCTCTGTAATGGATCACAGAATGAAAATACAGTGTTGTGCAAAAGTTTTGAGCCAACCCTCATATTTCTTCATATTAAATTAATTTAAATGACGAAGAATACATTCAAGAAATGGGAGCGAATGTTTTACTGCGACAGGCTGCAAAGTACCTGAAGATACAATGGGTTGTTTATGTAACAACCACTGCAGCGACCTCATTTCCCCTCTCTTCTGTTCCAACCACTCAGCATCTGCACCTGTTTCTCACTGGTTCGTACCATAAGATGGATTTTTTTTTTTAAATGCTTGAATGATTCAATGGTTACTGTGTGGCTTAACAAATAAACAAAAAACAATTTCTCTGAAACTGCTCAGGTACAGGGAGTGGACTGAAAATGAGAGCTAAAGCTTGTCAAAAATGAGAGCCAAAGAAGTCCTGGAGAACTGTTTCTGGCTCTTTGGAAGCAAAATATGAAGAAATCAAATTTGGCTCAAGACTTTTGTACAGTACTTGTATACGCCAAATTCCTTGTTTAGTGTTGACGTGGACTGCTTTGACCTGAGCATTTGAAAAAAAAAACTTGATATGTTTTTAAAATGTTTATAGTTTCTGTAGTACTAGGTATCCAAGACGTAAGTTCTTGACAATTCCCAGCGGATCATGAGTTTAGGTGAACAGCTTCAAAATAAGAGATCTTGTAGGGAACTCAGAGAGTTATTGTATTTACTATAAATAGAGGGCACTGGTGGCTCAGTGGTAGGTTTCTCGCCTGCCATTCAAAAGGTCCGGGTTCAATTCCCACCCGATGCCCAAACCCCAACCAGTGAATGCAGTGCCGGTCCCAAGCCCGGAGAAAATGGGAGGGTTGCATCAGGAAGGCATCTGGTGTAAAACCTACTCTATGCCGAAGTTGTGTGCGGATCAGATGTGGTGACCCCTCGATCGGCCAACAATGTTGTATTTACTATAAATATTTATATAAATAAAAAAGGTTTTGTCTTTACATTGGGCACAACAACAATGATATGTTTCATACATTGGAGGACCAGAAACCAGTCTCAGATAATGTTCTGTCTGTCTGTCTGTCTGTATATATGTATGTCTGTCCAGGCAGAATTTGTCAGAGCATCTCGCAAAACTGGCTGGACAGAATTTGAGGAAATTTTGCCGGTCCTTAAACCTGCGCCATAAATAAAATCCAAATGTTAAGTAGAAGGGATGTTATTAGCAGTTTTATGCCAGATTAGAAACCACAAGCTTTGACATCGTACTGCACATGCATCAAAATGTGGACACGTCTTAAATCGACCACCGGACAGAATTTCATTAAACTTTTGCAGCACGTAGATTTCTGCTTGAAGGTTAACCTGCACCATAAGTGAAATCAAAATGTTGAGTAAAAGCGAAGTTAAAGACAATTATGTGCTGGATTTAATAATCTACTTTTTAAATAATCTACTAATGCGCTACCTGCTCAATGTAAACAAACACCTGCACCAATAGATATTAATTGGAAAAGATAAAATGTGATTTCTTTGTATTAATATTATATTAATTTAATATTATTAATAAGTTAAACAGAGAGTTCTGCTTTACAGACAGACAAGCAGACATGGGCTTCAACCCATGTACAGTACTGTATATTACAAAAAATACAGCAACTTTATACGTTAAAATGTTAGTAACCCACTAGTTTGTGCATTGCAAGTTTTTTTGCGACACGACGCTAGCTTCAGTTACGTATTAACGTTAGTGACGTTTCGAAATTGATCTTTGTTAAGGAAATAAAACTCAATTTTAAAAGCTGAATATGGTTTCTAATAAATCTGGCAGAAAATACTTCATGGATTATTGACTTAATTAATTAATTGAACACGTGCCAGTCACAGTCATTACGCATGGACATGTGTGATCTATTTGAACAACACGTTTGGAGGGTAGTAGTAGGGGTGGGGGTGGTTTAGCGTATGCGAGAACAGGATATTTGGATAGATTTTGGTTTGAAATGGGGATTTCTCACATACCGTAAATGACATGTATACAGTATGTATGAAGTATGAATTGAGCAACAATGAAATTAAAACCACGAGTTAACTACAAAACTACACATCATTCTCTAACAAAGACATCTGGACACACAGACACTCGCAGGTAGCACGTGTTGGCATGCACACGCGCACACACACACACACACACACGGTAGAGGAAACAGATGTACGTCCTTAAAACATAAAGACTTACACACACAGGTAGCACGTCTAAAGAGAGAACAGATGTCTTCTCTCTGACATACAGGAAACTTATTCAGGTACACACAAGATTCTGAAATATGTAACTTTTCAGCAATGTCGGGACCTGTGTGTGCGTGTGTGTGTGTGTTTAGTGTAGTGTAGTGTGTGTGTGTGTGTGAAGTGTGTTATAACGAGTAAAAAAAAAGTCTTATAGTTTCCAGATGAAGCTGGTTTGATCTGCATCGTTCTGACAGGCAGCTCTTTGATCTGCTGTTGCCTATTATCATTATTGGTAGGGACAGCGTCTAAACACACGCACACACACACACACACACAGAGCATTTTGTCAACCTAAAACAGAAGCACAGCAACCAATCTAAATGAAAAATAATAATTTCTCACTAATACAAGTCGAATCGCCGCAATTGATTCATGTTTGTTTTTCAGTTAAAACCATGTTTTCAAAGTGTTTGTGAGTTCAGATCTGTATTTCAAGTGTACGATGTTGTGAAGATGATCTTTATCCACGTTCAGGCCCATCAGAAGATCTGACGATCCAACGGATCAAACCACTTTCTTGGGCTTAATAATAAACATCAGCTCGTTCAGATTTTT
>JAQMYK010000003.1:24525759-24535991 GCA_030014345.1 Clarias buthupogon
TTCAACTTCTAAAGAAGTATTTTTAAACCCTAGTATCCATACTTCTACTCAAGTAATGAATGTGAATACTTTTGACACCACTGGTTATGATAAAGTATTAAAAGATACAATGATATACTGTATGAATATGAAGATGGTATGAAGTAGAAAAATAATTGTTGTTGATCGGTTATGCATTCCCAACTCTGATAAAAATTAATTTGCAGAAATTTTTTTTAAAGATCAATGTGTGATTTAACGAAGTATGATTTTTTTAATATGGTCGATATTTTCAGAGGATGTTTACGTTACATTTGTAAGGAGTCTCCAGTGTCAGTGTATTGTAACAGTTTTCAACTACGGGAAAGTGTCAGTAAGGATGAGTTTACTCTTTGTGGTTTTGTGGTAACATCTTTTTAATTTTTTTTTTACCTTAACAGAAGGTAAAAATTTTTTATTTTTTTTTAAAGTGTTGAGTGAAGAATTGTTTCTTATTTCAAGAATTGTTTTCTGCCCCCTAGTGGACACATTTGGCACAATGATCTCGGATCTTAACAAATAGACTGACACAGGTGAAAAAATCCCGATCTCATCTCAACCACACACACACACACACACACACACACACACACACACAGAATGGAATGTTGGGATGTGTTGCAAGAATCTGAGGGTCCAAGGGTTCGAGGACTCTCCATAACACAATGCTGCAGTCCACGTACAAAACGAGCACTTGAGTGGAGACAGAGAAGGAAGAAAGAGTCAGATAAAGGGAACGAGTGAAGGAGTAGGGGGTAGCGATTTGCGAGGACACACTATTAAAAGTAGCCTGTACAGACGTACGAAAGAACATTACCTCATAGTGAAGTAAAATGATCCTTGTCTTTGACCCTCATATAGAAATTCACAAACTTGAACAACTGTTTTAAATATCTGTGATTATCCAACTGTCATATGATCTCTCTCTCTCTCTCACACACACACACACACGCACACATAGCGCCAATTCTATGAGAAAGGACTCCTTCTCTGTCTTCTGAGACTTGACATCTCAGACAGATTATGATCAGCCATCCTCCACCATACACACACACACACACACATTCATACTCTGATACCATCGTTCAGCATCATCCTCTGCCCACACACACTGGAGACAGGAAACGGCTTTCAACCCCTGACCCCGTGACCTTGGGTGCCAGGTCAGGGCGCACTGGTAGCAATCACGCTCTATCGTATTTCTGTCCTGGAAGAGGAAACAAAAAAACAGTAGTCTAAACAGGGCTCGGAGGACATGTGTCATCCATCCAAGATCGCCGAGCCGCACAACACAAACACACTCGCGGAATCGCAAATCAGCATTTACGGCTCGCGTACCCATAAATTAACCCCGGGGTTCCTGATTTAGCCAGCGGGAGGCATGCACGAGAAACGAAGCCTCTTTTTAAAAAGGCATCAGAATCGGCCAGCAAGGAAAGATGGAGATGTGCATTCCAGGCCACAGAAACACACACACACACACATGTACAATCATCACATAAAATTATGGTAAACTCATCAATGCAAGAAAGGACACCATAGGACATAATATGAAAGAGAGACATACTGAGAGACATACAGAGAGAGGGAGACAGAGACATTGTGAGTGAGAGACATAGAGAGCAGGAAAGACAATGAGAGACGTGAGAGAGAGACCTAGTGAGAGATAGCAAGAGGGAGGGAGACATAACGACTGAAAGAGACCCATGAGATAGACACAACGTGGAAGAGACGCACGTATAGAGTGAGAGAGACAGTAAATGAGAGAGACAGTGAGAGGGTGAGACATGGAGTGTGAGAGACGCAGTGAGAGAGAGACATATAGAGTGAGAGAGACAGTAAATGAGGGAGACAGTGAGTGGATGAGACGTGGAGTAAGAAAAACAGTAAGAGAGACGTAGTGAAAGAGACAACACGTGAGAGAGACATGGAGTGTGAGGGACACAGTGAGAGAGAGAGAGAGAGACCTGGAGTGTGAAAAATGCAGTGAGAGAGACACCCATAGTGTGACAGAGACATGGTGTGAGAGAGAGACAGTGTGAGAGAGACGGTGCAAGTAACAGGGTGAGAAAGAGACATACAGTGAGAGAGACAGTGTGAGAAAGAGACAGAGTGCAAGAGACACAGTGAGAGAGACACACAGAGACTGAGATTGAGACGGTGAGAGAGAGACATACAGTGGGGGAGACAGTGTGAGAGAGAGAGACACATACAGAGAGAGACAGAGTGCAAGAGACACAGTGAGAGAGACACACAGAGACTGAGATTGAGACGGTGAGAGAGAGACATACAGTGGGGGAGACAGTGTGAGAGAGAGAGACACATACAGAGAGAGACAGAGTGCAAGAGACACAGTGAGAGAGACACACAGAGACTGAGATTGAGACGGTGAGAGAGAGAGACATACAGTGTGAGAGGGAGACAAATACAGTGAGGGAGACAATGTGAGAGAAAGACACACATACAGGGAGAGACAGAGTGCAAGAGACACAGTGAGAGAGACACACAGAGACTGAGATTGAGACAGTGAGAGAGAGAGACATACAGTGTGAGAGGGAGACAAATACAGTGAGGGAGACAGTGTGAGAGAAAGACACACATACAGGGAGAGACGTGCAAAAGACACAGTTAGAGAGACACAGAGTGCAAGAGACACAGTGAGAGAGACACACAGAGACTGAGATTGAGACGGTGAGAGAGTGAGACATACTGTACAGTGAGGGAGACAGTGTGAGAGAGAGAGACATACAGTGAGGGAGACAGTGTGAGAGAGAGACACACATATAGAGAGAGACAGAGTGCAAGAGACACAGTGAGAGAGATACAGAATGTGAGATTGACACAGTGAGACGTCTCTCTCACTGTATGTCTCATAGTGACATAAAGTGAGAGAGACAGTGTGAGAGAGAGGCACACGCAATTAGAGAGACAGAGTGAGAAAGAGACACAGTGAGAGAGAGAGACACAGAGACTGAGATTGACACAGTGAGAGAGAGACAGAAAGTGAGAGAGACAATACTGGAGAACTGGAATGAGAATGAAGTCCTGACTGTCTACTGGAAGACTTTCTATCATTCATTTGACTCACACACACACACACACACACACACACACTGTTCCAAAAGGTGATTCATGCGTTTCACTCTCACCGTTACACTTCCCCTCTTTCTCGCGCCACACTGTTCAGTCTGTTCATCATAACGCCACACGAGCGAACCCGTCATCACCACAGACTTTTATTTTTTTTACCCAGCATTCCCAGGACGCAGACTTCCGCCATGTGAACGCCTTAGCGTAGCATGAGCTACAGCCTAATAAATGCGCGGCAGAGCCCGATATACAACACGCGACCCTCTAATTCCCCTCGCCTGACAAATTACTCCTCGCGCACGCTGCCGCTGCCGGATTCTCCGAGCTGATTGGTTGATTCATTTCCTAGAAGAGCGGCTCTGACAGTACTGCTTTATATTAATGCTCCGGGTCTAATGCGCTGCCGTTTCTATAGTAACACGGGCTGGTAGAATGGACGATTACACCGCATGTTTGTATCTTGTTCGTGGAAGGAGTCTCCAGTGTCAGTGCTGCTCTAAGAGACGAGGTTTATTGGTGGCATTACGCAGAGAATTAGCCTGATTACGATTATTGTACCCGGGATTATCTGTAGTACGCATGCAAGAATGGAGCATACTAATTGTTTGTGTTATTCATCTGCTCTTTATACTCCGTCCTGTCTCGTACCATCTGCTTGTGTTGTGCGTGCGCGTAATTTTTTTCATTTAGCGCTTAAACAGGGAGACAGAAGCACGGCGCGTGCAAATCAGCTGGAATTGGGGCGTTAAACAAACGGAGAGAAATGCTCTAATGCACTAGGAAAGAGAGAGAGAGAGAAAGAGAGAGAGAGAGAGAGAAAGAGAGAGAGAAGTATCTGCCCAAATTCAGCTGATGCAAAGAAAAGAATTAATGTGGACTGGGCCGGGGCCGGCGGGACAGCCGGCACCGCTGACAAAGATGAATGGCATCATTCCAGCCAAATGGTAATTTCACTTTTGAGTTTGTGTGTGTGTGTGTGTGTGTGTGTGTGTGTGTGCGCGTGTTTGCGTGTGTATTTGTTTCACGCCAGCGTCGGCCAATCCCGTGATGGCACCTACCTGTCTGTCAAAAACGACATTGTTTAGCAATCATCTGATATTGATTCGATGGGGAGCAGAATGGGGCAGGGATTGGCGGAGACAGCGAAGGTTAAGTCCTAACCTTGAAGAGATTTAGTGTCTATTCACTGAGAGAGAGAGAGAGAGAGAGACTCAGAAAAGGCGACTGTGAGAGAGAGAGAGAGAAAACTTTTCTTTTTTTCCAATTCTCTCGAGTGTGCGTTCAGAGACGGCACAAAACGTCTCACATTCAGAGTGTGAATCCAGTGGAAGGAACACGGACGAGCGCCCGGGTTGAGGTGATGGAAATGGTAATAAGCCGCGAGAGCCCCGTCTTTGAAGGAGGTCAATTTTTGGGGCCCTATTTAGGGCGCAACAAAACACGTCCTTCTCCCCTGCTTTGTCCCCGTCCTCGAGTAACAACGGCTCTTCACATGTTTACTGCAAAAGAACCTTCAAATCCACTCAGCATCCACGACACAATGAGCCACCTATTTCTCTCTCACGGATGAGAGGAGACGGAGGGAAGGAAAGGATATGGGAACGGGAACGGGACTGGATGTGTGTGTCTGAGGAAGGATAGTCTGTGGTGAGAAGGGGAGAAGGGAGATGGAAAGGAAGGGAAGGATGCAGGATGAAAGCGGATATGTGGGGAGGAAAGGAAGGAAGATGGAAGAGGGGAGGAAGAGAGGAAAAGGAAAGAAACGGAAAAGACCAGAATGAAGGGATGGCATGCATATAAAGGAAAAGAAAGGAAATGTAACTGGGAGAAGATGCCTAATTAAAACAGGAATGGGACCTGGAATGGAAACAGACGGAGAGGAGAGAAAAAAGGAAAAGGAAAAGGGACAGGAGAGGAATGGAAAGAGAACAAAAAATGTAAATAGAAAGGAAACAAGAAAAGGAAACAGAAAAACGAAGGAAAGGAAACAGGAAAAGGAAGGAAACAGGAAAAGGAAGGAAACAGGAAAAGGAAGGAAACAGGAAAAGGAAAGTAAAGAAATGAACATAATGGGACCGAGAATGGAAAAGGACAGAGAGAGGAAAAAAGGAAAGGAAAGGGGACAGGAGTGGAAAAGAAATAGAACAAAAATGTGAAAAGAAAGGAAACAGAAAAGGGACCTGAAATGGAAAGAGACAGAGAAGAGAAAAAGGAGAGGAAAAGGGACAAAAAAAAGAAATGGAAAGAGAACAGAAATGTCAGAGGAAAAGAAAGGAAGGGAGATTGAGGACAGATAAAGGAAAACGAAAAAAAAATGAAATGACACGTGATGGAGGGAAGAGAAAATATAGATCAAGAAAAGTAGAGAAAGGAGAAGATATGCAGGTAAGAGAAAGTAAAGTAAATGAAGGTATATAAATCAGAAAGCATCCAGTGTCCAGTTTTCTCTCTTTTTTTTCTGTCTCTCCTACACGAGCTCGGCAACACAGAGGGGTCAGACCATTTACAGCTCACACACTCCTGCTCACGTTAACCCACTCGACCCACTGACACAGTCTAAGAGAGACAGAGAGAGGGAGAGAGGGAGAGATATATAGAGGGGGTCAAAGGTCACAGCTGAGAACAGCAGAGTGGACGAATCTGGTTTATTTGAGGAAAACAGATCAGATTGACTCTCAACCTCACTACGGTTCTCACCAGCAGAGAGAGAGAGAGAGAGAGAGAGAGAGAGATATCTTACACAGAAAAAGCAACACACACACACACACACACACACACACACACACACAATGTGGCTTAACCCTGTGTTTTGCTACTCAGCCTCAGAGAGCACACAGCACTTAAACTTTCCCCTTTTCAAGCAGGGGAAGACAAAAAGTGCGACACACCAGCAGAAACGCGCGTACACACACACACACACACACACACGACTGAGCACACAAATATTGCTGCCCCCCAGTGAAAGGAACACAATACACCCCCACCACCACACACACACACACACACACTATGATACTCTGATCACTTTGTAAAAGTAGGAACTGTTTGCACCTTCAGTGATTTCCAACAAAAAAAGAAGTAAGATTTCATGCGAAAACAAAACAGATAGAAAGAGAGAGAAAAAGAACGAGGGATGATAAGTTAACGAAACAGGCAGATAAACAGATACAGCAGGAGAAAAAAAAGCAACAGAAAAACAAAAAGTGACACAGGCTGTGGTGGAGAAAGTGAATGATGGATAGACAATCCGAGATTAAAATAGAGAAAGAAAGAGAGTGATAGACAGACTGAGAGAATGGGAGGGGTGTGCTGCAGCTGTCCTCTGTCCTCTCTGCCCCTAGTATTCTGTCGTTCAGTCAAAAACACGCTTCATTACATCTCTCCTCTCTCTCCTCTCTCATTCTTTCTCTCCTCTAACTCCCTCGCTCTTTTGAGCCGAGATAAGCCTCTTAGCGTGCAGGCAGGCGGTGGGCGGAGCCGATCTCTGAGTGACAGGAGGAAGAGACGGCCATTCAGCGCACAATGGTGCTTTAGGGCCGAGCTAATCTAAGAGGCGTACAATGACCTCCACTTAGAGCCGCATCCAAAACTCGTTCCCACAGGGAGAGAGAGAGAGAGAGAGAGAGAGAGAGAGAGAGAGAGAGAGAGAGAGAGAGAAGAGAAAGAGAGAGAGAGAGAAAGAGAGAGAGAGAGATGGAAAAGGTGTATACTGAGAGAGCCAGCTGAATGGAGTGAGCTGATGTAGTTAAAGGAGGGAGAAGAGGTCAAATATAAGATCTAATTTATAAAGGTATATTAGACAGAAAGAAAGAAAGAAAGAAAGAAAGAGTAATTAGAGAAGGAGATGCAATAAAATTTTGAGAACGATGAGATGTAGAAAAGAAAGAAAGAAGGAAAGAAAGAAAGAACAATTAGAGATGAGATAAGATTGAGAGAATGATGAGATACAGAAAAGAAAGAAAGAAAGAAAGAAAGAAAGAAAGAAAGAAAGAAAGTAAGAATAAATAGAGAATAAGATGCGATAAAATTTAAAGAATGATAAGATGTAGAAAAGAATGAAAGAATAACAAAATGTGGAGAAACAGAAGAGAAAAGAAAAGGGTGAAAGAAAGAAAAAGAAAGAAAGAAAGAAAATTTGGAAAGGCAGAAGAGAACAGAAAATGGTGAGATAGAGAAAGAGAAAGAAAGAATAATTAGAGATGGAGATGAGATAAGAGTTAGAAAATGATGAGATCAGAAAAGAAAGAAAGAAAGAAAGAAAATCAATGCAGCTGGAAAGGAGATAAATTCTTTCATTCTTTTCTACATCTTATCATTCTTTACATTTTATCGCATCTTATTCTCTATTTATTCTTTCTTTCATTCTTTCTTTCTTTATTTCTTTTCTACATCTCATCGTTCTCAAAATAAAAGAAGAAATGTAGAAAAAAAATTACAGAAAGACAACACAAAAAAAAAACAAAATAAAAAAAGGTTTAAATAGACAAGAAGAAGAGATCAAATTAGATGATGAACTGAAGAAAGAAAGGGAAAAAAAGAAATATAGAAAGAAAGATTTATAGAATAATCAGATTTAGAAAAGAAAAAAAAAAGAAATACAGAAAGCAGGCCAGGACACACACACACACGCACACAAATACATACAGACACACACAAACACATACACATATCTGACACAATGTGTGTGTGATGGTTGAGTGCTGAGGACTGATAGATGAACAGGTGAGAGCGTGACCTTCACACTCCTTATCACCTCGTCTGCACGGCCAGGACACGGCCAGTGACATCACCTGGATCAGCATGCAGTAACCAGCAGACTAAACAGACTACACACTGTACACAAGCCATCTCATAACACACACACACACACTCACAAACATGCAAACAGGTCAGAAAATAAAATACACAGGAAATGAAAAACATGGGAAAAGACAAGGTGCAGTTAGTGGAGATTCTGGTAAAGCAGCAGGTTTCTCCTTTAACTGAACTTTCATTTTAGCTACAGTATGTAGCTAACACAAGGTGACAGGGGGGCAATCCATCACACACACATACTGTACACACTCACACACTCATTCACACACTACGGGCAATTTGGGAATGCCAATTAGCCTAACCTGCATATCTTTGGACAGGAGGAAACCGGAGTACCCGGAGGAAACCCAAGCATGGGGAGAACATGCAAACTCCATGCACACAGAGACGGGAATCGAGCCTGGCCTGGAATCGAACCCGGACCCTGGAGGTGCAAATTGACATTGCTAACGACTACACCACCGTGCCGTCCTGATCTGAGAATTTTGCTACATGTAATTTGGTGAGAAACAAAAAGTTCATGAGCGAGGTCAGAGGAGAATGGCCAGATTTGTTCAAGGTAACAGGAACATTAACAGTAACTCAAACAACTACTCTGTAGACCTGAGATAACCAGAAAAGCATCTCAGCATGCACAATTTTTCACACCTTGTCTGTAGCAGCTAAAGACCACAATGGGTTCCTCATGATTCAGTGAAGAACCAGCATCTGGGAATACATTTGGATTAACATTTTTGGACATTTGGCATTTATTATGATGCAATCTTGTCAACCTCGAGAAAATACGGACTCCAAAAAGACCTCGTGGATTTCATGTCATGCTGTTTAGAGAGCAATGATTTGAGGTCCTACCCAGTATTAATGTGGTAACGTATAAAAAAAAAATACTTTTTGTGTCTTGCAGCACTGGAAATGTGGTTAGACGTTTGTGTCAATGGATCGGGGAAATTATATTAGAGCTATGGTTATCGAGAAACATCTGCCACAAGAGTCTGTGGAAAAACCGTCACACAAAAACCACATAGACACTGATGCTGATAGACATTGAAACTGGATTGAACAATTTTAACTTGCATTGCATTTGTTGTTGCTGCAATTCATTGTCTGGCAGACATACTATATTATTTATCTTCAATCAGATTCAATCCTTTTTTCAACAACTTATATTAAATGGGTGGTGCACATATTTAACTCAGGTACAAATGGTAATTTTCTAAGATGGTTAAGATCATGACCATATTCAGTGAGACCAGTGTCCAAGACCAAGTACAAATGCCAACATGTCTGAGACATACCCAAGTCAATGCGGAACATGCACAGTGGTGAAGTCAATGGACGGATTGATATCAAACTGTTATGAATGAATGAAACCATAAAATACTTGCATGTTCTCCCCGTGCTTGGTGGGTTTCCTCCTGGTACTCCAGTTTCCTCCCACAGTCCAAAGACCTGCAGATTAGGCTAATTGGTGTTCCCAAATTGCTTGTTGTGTGTATGTGTGAGTGTGTGTATGTGTGCCCTGCGATGGATTGGCACCCTGTCCAGGGTGTACCCCGCCTCATGCCCTAAGACTCCTGGGATAGGTTCCAGGTCCCCGCAACCCTGAATACAGGATAAAGCGGTATAGACGATGAGTGAGTGAGTGAGTCTTAAGGGGGTTGGGGCAAGTCAAGATATATATCAAGTCAGAATAAAAGTCAAGATTAAGACTAAAAACCATCAACCTTTTTGAGGCCAAGCATTTACTTTAACAAGTTGATTATGTTGCTTTGCATATTGATTAGGCTGATTTATTCTAGATTAAAAATGTCTTTTTCTCTAACTCGAATGTGAAATGAAAAGACAACACAAACATTTTTTTTTTTTACAAAACATTCGCCACAGCAGACCAACTGATCTGCACAACAACTTGGCACAGGTTTTACGCCTCTGCATCCAGTGGCTGAGGTTTGGGCATTGGCTGGGAATCGAGCCAGGACCTAGCACTTAGCCACCAATGCTAAGTCCAAGTACTAATGCTGAGACAAATCCATCAATGGAGAAAACATCCTAATCTCAACTCCCCTAAAGTCTTGTACCAAATACTAAAAAACCTGTGCATGCACTGTAGGTTTATTCAATATTCTTCTGTGGCAGAAAACATGCCACTTTAAGTGATGCTTAAATGTATCCATAAAAGTGTTCATTATTGACATGAGCAATGTTTCAGTTTTGATATTAGAAAGGACTATTAATTAGTGATGGGAAGTTTGAATCATTTTAGTGACTCGGTTCTTTGAATCTCGTTCATCAAAATGAACGAATCTTTT
>JAQMYK010000003.1:24552922-24563983 GCA_030014345.1 Clarias buthupogon
ACTGTGGTTTTACTTATGCATATATTATTTTATTATACAAAATTACATTATTTTAGCTGTTTATATCTTAACTGAATATGTCAGTGTATATATATTCTGTATATATATATATATATATATATATATATATATATATATACACTGTCAACTTGCCATCTGCAATTATTGTAAAAAAAAAAAATGTTGGTATTGTTTTATATATAATTATAAGCAAAACATCAAATTAAAGAAGCGTTTCGCTTTTATCCGACTAATCGATTAATCGAAAAAAATAATCGCCCAACTAATCGATTATAAAAAATAATCGTTAGTTGCAGCCCTAAAAATAATACAAGGATGGAAAGATTTAACGGGAATTTATATTTTTTCATGACTTATTAATGATCTAATTTTTACGATCAAAAGACATTCCACGAACATTACTGTGTCTCTATTGCATGTACTGTGATAAATAGCTGACAGTAGATTTATTACCAAACTACAGTACAGTGTTACCTCGACATATGAATTTTATGAGTTCTTAAGGTGAAATTTCTTATTGTGAAACGCAATTTTTCCATATGAAATAATGTAAATGCAGATAATCCGTTCCAGCCACCCAAAAAATATTACCAATATTACCAATTTCCAACTCTATTATCATTTATTTGCATATAAAAACTATCAAAACATTTCGAAAAAACATATCAATTAAGTAAAATATTACATAAATAGACATTAAACCTCACCGAACCTTAATTTATGATTCCTCTCTGCACTGGTTGCTTTAAAAACCACACTAAAAGCGGCTCCCTTTTCTTCCTTGATAACAGTCTTGGGACCCGTTGGTGCGACTCTACTGTATGTCTTCACTCAATCTTGTGCAAAATGCAAAGAAATTTAAACTCGCTTCGTTTGGCTTTTACATAAATGACTTAAATGACGTGATGCACTGACGCAAACAAGTTTTGAATGAGTGAAACTTGTTATTCCGGTATTCAGTCGGATATCATGTCGAAAATGCTTGTCATGTCGAAGCAAAGTTTCAATTCTCACGGCGAAAAATTCTTACCTGTATGAACAGTCTTTTACTTTGTTGTATGTTTGTTGTATTACCTGTTATATTACCTCAGCCTTACTGATACAGTAAGAATAACAAAAGTGGAAATAAGCGAACAGTTGTAAGTAGAAGGCTTTTAAAAAAGTCATTTGTTTTCGCAGACCTGCTCGCACAACTTCTCCTCGAAACTTTTGACCTGCCTGCTGATTACACGGCCTCCGCCATTTATAATACATATTGCATCTTACTTGTTTTTGTTCCGAACTGAGTCATGGTTTTGAATAAGGTAAACTTATTAAAATGTCGAATGAGATCAAATACGAATCAGTCCCATCTTACGCAAGTTACTTGCAAAAGAATTCTTGCGTTTTTTGCTCGGAGCAGAGGATTGAAATATTGCTTTGTATGAAACATGACGTAAACAAACCACACTATAAGTTGCACAGCAGTTGAGTGTTTATTAGATACTTTTAGTAATTTTTAATACAGTATGCTAAAACCTGTGAAATATAACCGCTTGAGACGAATCCAGGTGTTGAACTCAATCGAAAAATGAAAATCGAACGGAATCAAATCAAGAGCTCTAATGTAGATGTATATAATTAACCCTATAGTACATTAATTTCATAATAAACCGCTAAAGGTACTTGAATTCTGAGAATACAGAAAGAAAATCCCGGACACGTGTGCAGTATGACTCGGAGTACAATCCAGGCGAAGTCTTTCTTGTCTCCGAAGAAAATCGGTGATTATCCGACAATCTCGCGAGCATGCGTTTATGTTTATGTCATCGTTGGTGCCGTGAAATTTTCCCAATTATCAGAAACGAAATCAATGACTGAATGTCTGGGAAATAACAATTAAAGCACATATTTTTATTACAGCAGGACGTCAGGAAAGGGAACGGCTTGGGATTTGGGATTTCAGAAAAACTCAATACACAAACACGCACGTCTACAAAAACACAAAGAACCAAGCACGGGAGGCCAGTGTTCTCCTGAATTAAGCACGTTCAGAGGCACACACCCACTAAAACACTGCGATTAGGTAATGACAATGACAAACTCAAGCACTCGCACACTCACACACACACACACACACACATCCACGCACTAACAATACACACACACACATCCACGCACTAACAATACACACAAAATATTTGTAGCATTCGAGTCTGTATGTAGGTAATGACCTCAACTTTGGCACGCATCCTGAGCAGACTGGCGGCAGGACTTTGTGTGTGTGTGTATATATATACAGTATATGTGTGTGTGTGTGTGTGTGTGTGTGTGCGCGTGTGTGGCCTCTCTGACCTTAGGTCTCAGGGCCATGATAGGGTTAGTTCATTGTTCTGTGCTGGTACTGAAATCCACATGGTAAACACAACTGAAAGAATGGCTCTCATGGCTCTTATCTCACACACACACACACACACACACACACACACACACTGTACAGAGAACAGTACACAGATGCCCTCCTCTAGGGGCAGCACTTCACATACAATATTACTGGAGTATGTATGATATGTATGACATCACATGCTCTCTCTCTCTCTCTCACACACACACACACGAACACACACACACACACACACACACACAGTCGTATCTGGCCATTTTAAGGTATTAAACACTTGAGGATTTGCCGTTCTAGGAAAATGATCAACTAAAAACATGATGATGTGATGTAATCCAGATTCCCTTAACACACCAAGGTTTATTAATTTCCAATAAAAGCATGCCACAATGTGTTTTATTTATCTTCTACAGAAGCGACTTGCCAGGTCATAAATAAAATAGGAATTAAAAAATGACACGTTATACTTTTTATCCATTTAAAGATGCTGTGTAAAGTTAGATGTTACCCCACAGGACCAGAAGATGACGGTGCCGTCATTCACACCAATCACATCCCCAAATAAACGGCCACCTGACCTGACCTGTGACCAATCGCCGAGCAGCAGATAAATAAATAGTCGAGTGTGCAATCGGACCGGGTCTTATTAAGAGACGAGGGAGGAAGAATGGTGACTCGGAGGCGTTGATGGATGAGGGGAACTGTGTCACTGTCATCCACACCCCCGGATTTCTATCGCTCACACAAACCCTTCTCTCCATCCAGAGCATCCAGAAGAGAATTCCCAGGCCGTAATCAGACCTCTTGACCAAACGCAGCGGCTTCTGTCTGATCAATCAAACCCTTCTGAACATGTGATCCATCATGATCACATCCCATAGTGGCCTCTCTCTTTTCCTCGCACACACACACACACTGGCAATACAACAAGCTAGCCCTGGCCCTGTTACACACCATCCCCATCATCGCCCACTGTCCTTACCCTTCAGCTCAGCTGTCAACTCAACGTCTAAAAAACATTTTTCCTCTAAGGAGATGTTTATTCAACATATATGTAAGGCGTCTCCAGTCATAAGTCAGAGATAACACTCTAGCATATTCCAGATTTACTTTTTTTTTTTTTTTTTTTTTTTATTAAAAATTTTAAAAATTAATTGGTAACATGAAAAATTGTGGTTGTTCTTTGTGGTTTGTATGAATTCTAATAGAAAACAAAATAAAACCTGGCGAGAAAATGAATGTTTATTGCTGCTATAACCTAAGTGATAGGATGAGCTGCCTTTCATAACATTGAACAAACAAATATAAGCTAGATACAGCACTGGGACGCTCATCACCTGCAATCAATTAATCAATCAATCAATCAATAAAATTCTGTAACCAATGAAAACCTTTGCAGTCTGATTTCAGGTTATAATAAACTCAAACATGCTTTATAATTGTATCAATACTTTAATATATGTTATTTGTTTGTTACTTATATAAAATAAATATCTTTTTTTTCATCTTTTTTTTACATCTGAATTGATGTCATGTTGTAACTTTTATGGAAGGAGTCTCCAGCGTCAGCGCTTTGCAACAACTTTTGGACGTTCTGCAACATTCATTATTCAAATTCAAACAATTCAAATATTTTGCTCTAAAGTATGAGTCATGGATTCATCAATAAATGAAAACCTGTAAAGTAATTGCTGTTGGCAAATTGTTACGATAGACGCAATACTGTTCATCAATGAATGAAAGAATGAAAATATAGCTTTCATCTTCAGTCTTCATTAGCATTCAGGAAAGAAAAAAAGAAAACTGATTGTACCAAATGCTTCATTCAATGACTGGGACTGACTCTGACTAGGAATGAATAAATAAATAAATTAATTAATTAATTAATAAAACGCCCAATAAATTTGTAAACCTTACTCAGGAACGGTCTCGTCAACGCTGAGTTCAGCACGTGACATCAAATCGACATGGCTGGTCAGAGCACGAAGACGGAATGAAGTAGAACCTCTTAACTCATGAACCCAGACCCACTTCTCCTTTACGTGGGATTAAAGGGATTATATAAGACAGACCATATAACCGTATGGAAGACGGTTAAATATAAAAGTTAAATATAAAATATGCGTCGTTATTAAATCATTAGAATTGTTAAATGGGATTAAACTTGCTTTCATTAACAAAAACAAGATTTTTGTGTGTTAATTAGCTACTTCTGGCACATGTGCTACCCAGGCACATCACCATGCTGGAAATGATGTCATGGATAAACAAATTCACAATCACATGACTGCAACAGGATGATCATCAGGTGTCGATTAGATGAGTTAAAGGCAAGGAAAAAAAGCTGATTAAATTAACTTTCCAGAATGTTTAAAGAGTATGTGACACCTGTGTATGTCCTTATGGGCCCCGAGCGACAGCATAGTGTGAACGCTAGTGTCAACCATGTCAAAATCGAGTTCCGATTTCCCACTCCTCAATGACTTTAGATACGATTCAATTTCTCAATAAAAAAAGAAGAGTAACAAACTTGTGTTCGCACATGTTCAATCACGACCGTTAAATCACGTGTCCGTACCTGGTCACGTGTGTGAAGCGTGCATTCCAAGCAATAATGATGGAAACAAAAGTAAAAAATAATTGAGAGAATGGAGCGAGGTGAAAGGACGGCAGACATTGCTCGTTCTTTTAACAAGAATCGTTCAACCATCATGATTCTAAAGAACACTGTACTGTAATATACTGCGTATAGCCAACTGTATTAGTATCCTAGTACCTAGACTACGTTTGTTGGACTTACGAACAAATCGGACTTATGAACGAGCTTTTGGAACGCTCTTACTGCATACAAATCAATTAAATTGTTGCAAATTGTTTCATCATTTCAACATCATTATAACAGGCATTTCTCCATATATTTCTACGTGTAAAGTTACATTGATGTTTCATTTTGATTATTTTTCTTTCATTGAAAATGCACACAATCTCAACTTCACCACTGAATACAGGAACCTTATTGGGAACACTTGAGTTTTCCCATGAACTCTAAAAAAGTGCGATCCATCGAAGCGCAAAGTCACAGCAATGAGATTCACATTTATCTTTTTGTTGTTGTTGTTGTTGTTTTTAATTCTCACTTATTTGCACCCTTTCACTGCAACGATCCACATTAAAGTCGAAAGAAATGAAAGAAAGAAAGACGGGGACGTGACGGAACTAGTAAAGCGCGAGACGACAGGACACGCTTAACATGTGCAGCTTTTCAAACTTCATTAGCATCAGCTTTGAGAGTTCGACAGACAGTGCCTGAAAAAGCGTAAGGGAGAGAATTTGGGATTTTTGTGTTTCTGGTTTGTGCAAGAAAAAAAAACACTGAATATGAAGAATGAAAATCAGTTATGTTGTACAGTTTGCATTAAAATAATTTAAAAAATATATATCTATCAGAACAAATCAACAACCATAATGCATGCACAATACCGTACTTTAACCATGGGCTGACATATTAAGTGAACTACACTGAGGATTTCATCTATGTGTGTGTAATGTAGAATTTTTACAGGCTTAGACTTAAAAATCTAAAGTCTAAAAATCTAAATTTAAAGACTTAAAAAAAAAGTTTAATGCATTTTGTGCATTTTATTTATTTATTTATTTTTTTCTTCTTCAAATATTGATTATAAGCATGTCACGGTTTGAGTTGTGCTGCACGTGCTGCGTGACCTTTCATATGCACAGGTGACCAAGAAATATGCTGGCAAAATCCTCAACACACACACACACACACACACGACTGCCTTGGAGCTGTGTGACATGCACAGCAAAGCACGCGGCTTTAGACCAGGTCTCGGATTAGTCCTTTAAACGCAAGCTTCACGCCACTTCCCCGAGCGCGCGCGGGCCCCGTTTCACGAGGAGTGTGGGAGTTGAAATCGCGTGCGCGGGCTGGCTCGAGGCCACGGAACATTCTCTTCTTCTCCTCTCTTCATGCTTTCAAATATGCAAAAAAGCATTTCTCTTTCATCTCGGGGAAATAATAATATTTTAGTCTCCCACGAACTATCCATCCCACTTTCCCGGATTGTGAGTTTGATTCGTGCGACAGGGCGGAACGTCTCTCTCTCTCTCTCTCTCTCACACACACACACACTCTCTCTCCCTCTCTCACACACACACACACTCTCTCGCCAGTTTCTGACTCGGTTTTATTTTTGGCACGGCTATAACGGCGCAGAGTGGGCTCTTAAAAAAAAAAAAAAAGAGTAGAAACAAAATGCACCGCTGTACTTAAATGGCAACGCTGTCATCTCGTGAATTTTTCCCCCCTTCCTCGAGCACCAAGCGCGTGCGTTCACGTTTGTGGGAGTGGAACTGTGTTCGCTAAAGCGGAGAGTTTTGAATGGCTGTAGAGAAAGAAGCAAGGAGGCAGTAACAAACCCACCAGGCCGGAGTGACCGCAAACAAATCACCCTCCGCAGCGAGCCTGCACAACAGCCCATAATTCACTGCGGTTATTTGCCCCGCGCGTTAAATAATTTAGTCGAGGTGAAATGAGCCGTTGGCTTTCTGGCCTGTGATCGAGTGACATCAGGCAGGGCTGCATATCTCCTGCAGACTCTCGTCATCATTACTTTACACGTTATGTATTTAAAAATAATAATAATAAAAAATTCCAGGACATGTGAAATTATTTAATCCACAACGACCATGATGATGATGATGATGATTATGTGAGTTACCAAAGAGTTTTATTCCTCTCATGATTTAGCAATTAAACAGGAACACATCTTACTTATATTTAATGTTCTGGAACATCCACGAAACAACTTCATTCCTTTTATCACTTAGCACTTATTCCCTCACGAGCTTTTTTTTCAACACATCTGCGTTACAAAGAAACACCCACGAAGCAGAAACTCCTCTGTCCGGAAAACTCTTATGGTTGTTGTTCAAAAGCACTGAAACTGGAGACTCCTTCCATAACAGGCCCAATAAACATTTCGTTCATTGCAGAAAAACTTCAACATATCAACAATTACTTTTTTTTTTGCATTTTTATTCTAAAAGTTATAACATAACTTACTGTTCAGGCTGACCACCAATCAGATTTGAGAATTCTACAGCTCTCACATGTGTCACACATGAAATCGTGGAATATTTTGGTAAAAAAAAAATGGGGGGCGGGGGGGGGATGCATTTTAATGACTTTTTATGACTCATTAAAAAAACATCATAATAATTTATAATATCAAACTTCAAGTTTGATGCTAGTTACACCCCCTTGTATCACATCACACACGTTCCCAAGCAGTTCCGCTGCAAGTTTTGAACTGCATTTATTAAAATTCTGCTAAATTTTTATTGCTCCAGTTTTACCAGCTGTCCTAAAATTTTGCAATTCACCCTACCAGTTAGGTTAGAATTTGTATTTGAATGAGAGATATTTTTTTAAACGAAATATAATTTCTCTTTATTCACTTTTTCAAGCAGAAATAGATGTTTGCATGCTTGTAACGACAGAACTGTGCCCTTTCTACTGTACCAAACTTTTCAGCTTGGGTGAAGTACATTTAATATGCACATTTCAGGTGCATCTGTGTGTGTGTGTGTGTGTGTGAGAGAGAGAGAGCGAGATCGTGTGAGAGTGCGCTCTACACAATGGTAGTTTAGAGGGAGTTTATTGAGCGGATAAGGCTCGCGCGACCCCAGCAGTCTCCATGCAGTCAGCGGTGTTGTTCACCAGGAAAGGAAGCTATAATTCACAACAACAATATGATCTTCAACTTTTTCCCTCCTCCTCCTCCTCCCCCATCTTCTCCCCAGAATCTTTTTTGAACAATCAGCATTGCGTCGTTATACCTTTTACAAATGCCATATCATGTTGTAGCAAATACATGAAAGTGTACATTGATAATTAGGCTACATTAAAACAAATATTTTCAAGAAAGCCCTTGATGATCAACTGGACTGCCAAAAATCTATAGCCTATAAATGTTTTTTTTTGTTTGTTTGTTTGTTTTTTGTTGTTGTTTTATTTATTCATTTATGTACTTATTATTTTACTTGGAAAATAACAGCAACAAATAAAACCCACCTTAATGCCAGTTTGTGCAGTCGGCACATGGGTGAATTACTGCGCACGCGTCATATAGCATTAAGGAGACAAAACTTGTTAGTGACTGCTCCAGGTTCGGGTTTAAGACGTGTGTGTGTGTGCGCGCGCGCGCGCGAGCACACAGGTCAACTGATATTAATAATAATTCAAAAAAAAAAATTTTTTAATAGGTACGCGCACATATTGCATTACACACGCTCTCTTAAACACACGCACACATCTCTAGATATATATCCAGAGTTGTTGTTTGTTTGTTTTTTTCACAAGAAAATGAAAGTGACTACAAAATGCATTAGTGAGCACACAGCGCTGCTTGTTGGAAACTAACAACGGTACCTAACAAAGGTTTTTTTTTCTTTCCTTTTTTGCATTTGTGTTACAAACTGAGCAACAACTTAACAGAAGCCGATTCTTTCCCCCCTCTCAACTATTTCAAGCGCGCGCTGAAGTTTCCTGCACACCACGCGCAACTTGTGCCATCTGCGTTTTAACGCGCAATGATACGCGCACACGCCGCACACCGTCATCACTTCTTCCTGTCCTCTTCACGCTTCCCAAAATGTTAGGCATGCACATGCAGGAGATCTCGCTGAACTTTTTGTTGTTGTTGAGACATTGCATGTATAAGGAAGGCACTTCACCTACCCGTGGTCAGCTTCCTCGCTCTGCTTTTGGACCTCATGCTGCCTGCACGGCTTCACCGCGTCGGGTTCTCGCTCTCTGTCCTCTTTGCTCTTTCCTTCTTTTTAATTTACTGTTGTTGTTGTTTTTTTTTTTTTTGCTTTCTTTTACTTCTTCTTCAGTCTTGATTCTCAATCCAGGCGCGCTATCTCTCCAGCATTGTCAGTTTGGACACCTTTGCACATGCGCACACTCACACAGCGTCCTCAGAAAAAAAGAGAGAGAGAGAGCAAAAGAGAGAGAGAGAGAGAGAAAAGTTTGGAGCGATTTATCAACCGCTATTACCGATCCTGTCAGAGGGCGAACGCAGAGAGATCCCACTCGTGTCAGATGTTGGGAGATCAGTGAGACGGAGACGGAGCCGTGCGCGACCCCGCGGCTCCACGCCTAACCGGACACATTAATTATAATGAAGTGGTCCCGAGCGTCCGCGTCCGGAGCGCCTTTTCTTTCTTTCTTTTTTCTTTCTTTTTTTTTTTGTTGAAATGCAGCGCATTAATCACTCCTGGGTGAAATCACTGGGTCTAATGCAAAAACCTCTCCATTTACGCTTATGCATTTTAATTGAGATTTGGCTATCATTAGGAAGGAAGGAAGGAAGGAGGAGGAAAAAGTTTCACACACACACACAGACACACGAAGCTTTTAGCTCAGTTACTCTCACTATTACATATTTTTTCATTACGTACAGACACAGTTTTATTGTCACTTTCATGTTGTGCTCTGCACAATTAATACTATACTATTTGCAATGTCGTCACTTTGCCACACAGAATTGAACATCAAGTTTGCACTGTATTTCACTTCCTTTCTCTTATTAATTTTTTTTTTGCTTGTGATTTATATGCTTTATTTGTATGCTTCTTATATATCTTGTAGTTTTATGTTCTTAGCACTGCACTATGGTCATCTGGTCAGTTCTCACGTTACCCTGTGTATAAAAACTATATGTAAAAAATACAGTGTGCAATCACATCTACAACCTGCCTCTGTGTTACTGTCTCTGTTGCTGCTGGATATCTAGAATTTCCTTCGGGATCAATATCTATCTACTGTTTCTATCTATCTATCTATCTATCTATCTATCTATCTATCTATCTATACACACACATGCATACACACTCGTCTGTGGCTGGCGCGTGCACGGGCAAACGGTGATCATTATAAATCTGAGAAGTGGCTTTCGCGCGCTGTGAATTAAATGCCCTATTACCCTGGGTGCACGAGCCTCCAGTCCATCCCTGTTATTCAAGAAGAAATCATTTCACATGTTTTTTTTTTTTTTTAAACCTTAATTAATAGTTTGTTCAGCAATATTGTTTATTAAAAAATAAAAGAACAAAAACACATTTTAATAAGAGTCCCTACTTGCGCAGTTGATGACTTTATTGCCCGTTTGTGCTCTTTTTTTTGAGGGTCATTAAGTTAATTGCTCGTTAATTAGAGGCAAGTGACATCATGCTGACCTTGTTCATGAACCCTTTAAAACGTTCGACACACCCTCCCCCCCCCCCACCCAGCACATAGTATTGATCTTTAAAAAAAAGTTTTTTTTTTTTTTTGTTTTTTGTTTTTACAGAGGCTCTGGAGCTGACATCATTATGCATGAGCAGGAAATTTCGTTTTCACTTCCGACAAATATTCAACTGACCCTCCTGATTGACACGATGTCGATTGAAAGATTTTTAAGCACAAGACAAAATATATATATTTATGCATTTTTAAAAATACATAACCTATTATTATTATTATTATTATTATTTAATAAGTGTGTCCAGTTGCAGGTTGCAAAGACGAAACTGTTGGTTTGGTTTCGAAATTTTACTTTTACTCAGTTTTTAACATACAAAAAAGCATAGGTAAC
>JAQMYK010000003.1:24572253-24584948 GCA_030014345.1 Clarias buthupogon
TTGCAGAGGACGAATCGTGGACAGAGGCAGGCCTGCCAGGAGTGAGTTGCAGTAGTCCAGTCTTGAAATAACAAGGGGCTGAACAAGCACCTGAGTAGCCTGTGAAGAAAGAAATGGTCGAATTCTTCTGATATTGTAAAGAAGAAATCTACAAGAGCGAGTAAGGTTAGCGGTGTGTGGGGAAAACCTAGGAAAGGAAAACCTTTATGACCTTTATGCCATTTCAGATTAACAATAAGTTGAAATTGTGCCACCACACCGGAGTAATTTTAAACTGATCATAGGTTCATTTGAGCTTTGAGACATTAAAACAGTTTACATACACATTAAATCTATTTATATTCTAAACTATTTATATTCATTATAAACAGCTTGTCAGTAGCTCAGGGCCTCTGAAATCAACCTGCAGAAGTCAGGACACACAGGTTCACCTTTACTATACCTGTATATATATAAATAAAATAAATAAATAGACACTTGAAATGCATGTTATTATACTTTAGTATACATTAGTACTATCTGACAAAAAGATTGAAGCAGCAGACTTTGTAAAAAAATTATGTGAAAATATTTGTGTCATTCTCAAAACGTTTGGCCACAGTCTTAGACATTTTTTTTATTTCTTGTCCACATTAGGGACATTACGTCACTTTTCCTCCACTCGTCACTTTACCTCCACTTTGTCATTTTAATTATTTAATTCTGCCACATTGCTAGTTGTTAAACCGTATTATTATGGGTTCTTTATACTGTAAATTTAAAATTCTATTCTCTTTATTTATTTATTTATTTATTAATTTATTTTTGTATTTATTTACAAAACGACATGCTAAGACTAAATAATAATTTTATTGTACCTAGGTATACAGTATATGACAATAAAAATCTTGAATCTTTGAATCTGCTCATTCTGATTCATACACATTCACATTTCATACAAACTTCCATAATTTCTTTTGATTCTGTAAAGCTACTTTGCGACAATGACAGGTGTTAAAAGCGCTATACAAATAAAATTGAATAAAATTGAATAAAATTGAATTGAATTAGGAGTACTGTATATATATACTGTATATTTGTATATTGGTTGTAAAACCCCAAATAAATAAATGCAAGAAGTTATTATACATTCTGACCGCTAGAGGGAGACGTTGTATATTATACAAATTTAAATGGAAATTACGCGATTCTAAGAACGAGCTACACTTTTATTCGTAGCTTTATGTTGTTCTTGGTTAACGAGAAGTCTGCTCGTGTGTGAACGGCTCATGTGTGTGGTGTGAATGTCCTAACCAGTCACTGTGTTAACTGATATGTTGTCTACTTTTATATATAAAATCAAATAAATGGAAAAAATATCGACTTTCATAAAAGCATTTTCCACAGTTTCCCAGATACCACAGTTTCCGTATCACTTATAATGAATATACAATTATTACTAATTACGACCTGTGACGTATGAGTTCCCGTAGTGTAGTGGTTATCACGTTCGCCTAACACGCGAAAGGTCCCCGGTTCGAAACCGGGCGGGAACACGGTTTTTAAAAAAAAAATTTTTTATTAATATTTATTTATTCTAGAACTGTTTTCATTAGAAGTGTGATGAATAAATCATAAATAAATAAATGAAAAAAGATAGAAAAGTCTCTGTATTCCGACCACTAGCCCTAAGAGTTAAACAATTCTAAGAATTAATTCTATATTTATGTTTATCTGTATTAAAATTACCATAAAAAAAAAAAAACATTATTATTTAAAGAGGGAAATTAAACACAATAATATTTTTTACAGGGTGGTGTAGTGGTTAGCACTGTCACTTTGCACCTCCAGGGTCCCGGTGCGATTCCCACCTCGGGGTCTGTCTGTACATGGGGTTTGCATGTTCTTGGTGGGTTTTCTCCGGGTACTCCGGTTTCCTCCCACAGTCCAAAGATACGCAGATTAGGCTAATTGACATCGTAGTGTGTGAATGAGCGAGTACGTGTGTGTATGTGTGTGTTCCCTGAATGGATTGGCACCCCGTCCAGTGTGTACCCTGCCTCATGCCGTGAGTCTCCTGGGATCGGCTCCGGGTCCCCTGTGGCCCTGTTTACAGGATCAACCCGCATAGTTGATGACCGACTATGATGAGTGAATATTTTTGCACATTATTATGTTTATTCTATACAATCTTTAATGCCATTTTAGAGTAATTTTAAACTGATCATTGATCTTTTCTTAAACTTCTGCTTGTTTTAATAAAAAAAAAAAAAGAGGTGTGATTTTGTGGGAAAACAGTAGCACGTTCATCATACGTCAATTAAAAACCTACACATTTAATGAAAAATCTGTATATTTGTCTGTATATTGGTCAGAACTCGCTCTTTCAATGATATCTTTACATTTCAGACGCTGGAGGACCCGAAACCATTCTCTGAAAATGTTCTGTCTGTGTGTCTGTCCAGCCAGATTTTGTCACAGCATAGCACACAAAACTGTCTGGACCGAATTTAATTAACTTTTGCAGTACTCAGACATCTGCCGCAAGTTTAACCTGCACCATAAGTGAAATCAAAATGTTGAGTAAAAAATTATGAAAAGAGTTATGAACAGTTATGTGTTGCAAACACCTGCACCAATAGGTATTAATTAGAAAATCTAACCTGAATATTTTTATGGGGATACATTAAAGCTGATCAGATTATTCACTATTTCTACAAATTACTTCAACTAGTATACTATATATCAAAAACATAATGGTGAATTCTTTTGTGCACCAATTGTTTCTTTTCAAGTCAAGTATGCTTTATGCAGGGCATGCACTATAAAGTGTTACGATTACTTTGTAAGACACATGAATCAAGGTCAGAGTTTATTGTTTAAGGACAATGATATAAACAATAACTGAGGACATTCTTGGGGATTTGGCTCTGGTCCATTCTGAGGACATGTCCAGGCCCATCGGATGTGGCGATGTTTGATTTCCAGCACCAGACTCTGGATCATTGTATTCTTCCACAGCTATTCAGTGGAGAGCTTTTCAGGCCCAAAAGATGCAACATATTCTTCTGAGGCTTGAAGTTGATTTTGTTAGTATTACATTTTACTACTTGCCATCATTTGAGCAACACAGCAGAACTGGTTATTGAGTTGTTAAGTTGTTATTACATAGTTGTTTGCCTTTGATTTAATGCCTAACTGCTTCAACTTCTAGATTGGCCATGTCAATTTGTGCTGCACTGGCCTTACTGATCAGACTTTCCAGATATTTAGATGGCTAAGATTTGAAGTGGGAGCAGGAAGGCCATCGGCAAAGTCATGTTCTTCAATTTGCGAATGGATGTCCACTGTATGCCCTTTGGTCTATCATCAATTGTCTTACACATGATCCAGTCAGTGGCAACCAGAAATTGCATGGAAGATATGGAACATCTCAGACTCTTCTGAAAAACATTCCAACGGATTTTCCTCTACTATGACACTGCAATTAAGCTTTAGATAGAACATCCCCATTGGTGAGACCATCTTTGGAGGAACTCCATGTGATTGTATGGTCTTCCATAGAGTGTCCTGCGCAGACTGTGATAGGCTTAACAAAGGGACGTTTTTAATTCGATGCACTGATCAATGATGTGTCTAACATCTGATCAGTGCGATCCTGACCTTTTCTGCATCCTGCCTGTTCTTCTATCAGCCTCAGGTCAAGGACTGTATCAACAGGAAATTTTGGATGGAATTTAGAGCAGTGTGACGCATTGACGTTATCAAAGTTCTAGAGGTTACATTCCTTTGGAAAGCTTGACAATTAGGCCTTTGCTCCAGTCGTCAGGCACATGGCCTTCTTTCAGATGTTCCTTCAGGGTTCTGTGAGCAGTTATCAAGATTTCATCATAGCTTTAATGGTCAACCTGATTTCTGCTTCAGTTTGGGGACTAATGTTAATGTCAAAAACATCATTTGCTAGTGGAGGGCTGTAATGTTCATCGGGTTCCAGGCAGTTGAAAGCTTCACAAAAGTATTGTACCCATCTCTATGCCTGATCGTGCTCTGTTCTGAGGTTGTTTCCATCCTTGTCTTTTACAGGGGCGGACTGGTTAGTGTTCTTGACAACAAGTTGCTTTGTGGTGTTGTACACAGCACTTATTTCACCTCTTGCAGGAGCATGTTCACCTGCCAAATCCTCAACAAAAGTTCTTTTGTCTTTTAAAATTATTTTTTTTTTACCTCTTTCTATTTGATTTCGTCGGCCTCTTGGTGACTGAGCTCAAAAGCTTTGCTTTAGTTGTTTCCTTTCCTCTATATTCTGCCAAGTCCCAGGTGGTACCCATGTGTGTTGTACGTTGTTCTTTCTATATCCCTAGACATTAGTGGTTGTCTCTTCCTCCTGTATGTCTTCTGGTGGCTACCCACTTTGTGTTGATACTATGGTCTTCATTATCTTTATTCAGAACAGCAGGAAGATTTTTCTTTTAATTTCCAAAGCAAACACTTAGTGGATTTTGTACATTTTAATTAGGCAAAATCAATGTGTATTTGTTTGACTCACTCTGCTTAGCCACTCTCCTGTGCGTGATGGTGGCTTTAACTAAGTGGTGATCACTGTTAACACTAGCACCAAGTCAAACAGCTTGGAGAGACCTGTGCCACATTCCACTGATCAAGATGTTTTGTGTAGGAAGTAGATAACACCAGTTGCATACAGAAACAGAAGTCAATCAGATGCTCACTGTTGGCATTTATCACACTACAAATGTGTTTCCCCATAGCGCCATCACTGTTGGTATTATCAGCCCTGTCTTGGCATTCCTGTCTACAATGATCATTAACCTATCAAGTTGAAGGACTTTGGAGATGCCTCCTGTAACTCCTTGATGCATAACTCAAGGATGGTATGCTGAAGTGTTTGTTGTGTGCTCTGATCAGTCTGTCATGTACTGGTTTCCATTCCAACAAGCTGTTGATAACTATAAGATCTGCATGATATGTGTATAGTAGATTGTCCTGTCCAGTGCTTTATCACTGGTCACTCAGGATCTAGAGTCTGTCCATCAGCATTTACCAATCCTCCGAATGTCCAGTCTCTATTTTCTTGCTCTTGTCCTTTGCTGTTTTTTATGTTTCAAACAGAGTGCAGACATTCCACTGTCATTAGGCGGATGTTGATTTTAGGCCAAAGTAGACTATCTTGCATACTCCCCACTTCCCACTGGAGGCTTTCATCTGACGTAGTCATACTGACAGTTGGTTGGCTCAAGTCCACTGTGGAATGCATGGTTTTAGCACTCTCATTTCCATAACGCTGTGGGATTTTTTACAGGGTGGAGTCTTTGGCACCATTCCCAACCCCTCCCAAACCTAGAGGAACAGGTGCTGATGTTTGTCTTGTTGAAACCCGACAGGGAATATTCCACTCACTGTAGGGCTCCCAGGGGTCTCTGAGACACCCAAACCGCCCCACCATGACAAGGTAACAGCAGAGCAAAGAGTGTTATTCTGGTGCAGATGAAATATTATAGTTGTAATGAGGACCTGAAATTGTGTGAAGAAAACAAATAAGCCATGTTTCCAACTGAGGGCCAACAACTGTGATACCATATAATATTTTAAATTCACCACATAGTCCTTAGATAATTATATCCATGAGGTATTACAGACCAAAATAGTTGTCCAGATTTCATGACTTCCTGCATGCCTGCTTATACAAATATATGTTGGATATAGCTGATGTTATAGTTGAGTTTTTAAAAATGGGATGATGCCAGGAAATGATGCCATGTTGGATGTCTGCAAAACAAATAATATTGCAAAATAGAAAAACAGTTTTTATTTATATCCTGGGCTTCATATAAGCAGAGAAGATTATGGACATGCAATCCTGGAAGAGGAAAGTAAAAATATTGTTTGGGTTCATTTCTAATCCATGGTATGTAACAAAACCCTTTGCACGATAAGTGCACTTTTTTTTTTTTTTTTTAAAGGTATGAAGTATATACTGTATATAGTCAGAGCAGGAGTTTGAACAAAGTAATTTGTGTGTATTGAAGGGTATAATGCAAAGTGACTGAGAGCAGCCTGGATTTAAATAATACAAGATAATTCATAAATGATGACGTTGAATTTTTATTGAAATGCTGCACTGGTTCAGGAATAGTTCTTTCAGGCTCTGTGCATTTGATATCTATTCTACTGTATGACGTGTGGTGTTAATGTAATCCACAACTATTGTCTTAAGTAAATTGGGCTCTTATACCTTAGAATCTGATTATAGATCTGGAGTCTAGATCAGGTAATGCGGATGAAGCAGAAATACACCCTAGATGAGACACCGGACCATCACAGGCCATAAATGGTAAGTAATAAGAAGTATTATAATAAAATGTAAAATGTCTCATCATAACTAGTCTGCATAATTTATTTGAGACGGAACACTTCCTAAAACACACTGTTCCCATCCTGTTAAATAGCCATAATAAGAAACAATAAAACCATTAATAAAATGATGTTCATTGTAAGTGTCAGTGTACATACTATACATGCATTGTGTGAGTGTGTGTGTGTGTCAGCCTCTCTGTGTGTATGCATGTACGGCTTAAAGGACTCAGTCAGTTGAAAATGATGCAATGAATATTTAACTATACACACTTTGCTAACACAGTAAAAACGGGGGCCAGAAATAGCCTAATCCTCCTTCTTCAACCCTAAAGCTGGTGCAACGTAACGACACATTCATTTTTTCACAAGATTAAGACAGAAATAGGATAGTCCAGTACAGCAGTTTCTTATACCACAAACACACTCATTGCATACTACACAGACATATGAGTGTGTACACTGAAAAAAGTAATATGTGGTCCTTATTCTTGGTCATCCTCATTTGGTACTAAGGTGCCCAAAGTGTGCTGAAAAAGATCTTCCACACACCCTTTCACCGCAGCCTACAAGGTAGGATGGATCCGCCTTCTTTATCCGATCTTCTATTGTCCATCTGTGGTGAGCCCATAAGAACTGTATCCTCAGTGTCCTGCTCTTAGTTGACAGGTGTGGCACCTGGTGTGATCTTACGTTTGACTTGTTGTGTGTTCAGAAAAGATCTTCAGCATACCTCGGTTGTAACCAGATGTTATTTGAGTTACTGTTGACTTTCTATCAGCTCAAACCAGTCTGGCCATTCTCCTCTGACCTCTCACATCATCAGGGTATTTTCACCTAGAGAATTGCCATTCACTGAATACGTTTTCTTTTCCAGACCATTCTCTGTATACCCTAGGTATGACAGCTGTGCGTGAAAATCCCAGTAGATCTGCAGTTTCGGAAATACTCAGGCCAGCAACAACTATGCCACGTTCATAGATCACCTTTCTCGCCCGTTTCGATACTCAGTTTGAACGGCAGCAGATTGTGTTGACCATGTCTACAAGGCTAAATGCATTGAGTTTCTGGTATGTGATTAGCTGATTAGATATTTGTGTTATCGAGCAGTGTACCTAATGAAGTGGCAGGTGAGTGTAGTTATACATATAAGAATAGGATGGAATATTTAGAAATACACATCTGTGAGAAATGGTAGCTAAATTGAAAAAGGAAGAATTGTGAATTAGGCACATTACTGCCTAATAGCAGAACAGCAGGTTTTATATACCCTTGTCAATACTCCTAACAAACGGCTTTTGAATATGTCTGACAGGTGTTAAATGTTCATCTAACACTGAAATCATGTGTGATTCAATTTTCTCCATTTCATTCCTAGAGCTGCTGCCATTTGCATCCCAGCCAGACCTAGCAAGTTTGCATATGCATGGCCTCGTTCAAAATTTCCATCAAGATGCCTCACATGCCAATGAACTGAACTGCAAATGAGTCATGTGGCTCTTTTCATCTGCTGCTGGTGGCGAAGAGACTCTGAGGCAGCTCTCACATCCCCTGGAAAACCCTGGTTTCTAGAGCTTTCCCAAAGGGAGGAGCTGTGAACTTGTATGTCAGTCAGCTGGAGCAGAGAAAAAACAAACCACATTCAGCTGTGTCGTTTCAGAAGATTCCAGCATCCCCCGTAGGATAAATCATGGCCTGTAATTGTGGCAGTTCAAAAACAGTTTTAGTGTACTCTGATGGAGTGTGAACAATAACACGTTCCCAGCAGTATACTTCTCAACCCCAGACCCAAAAGCATCCTGCTGCCTCGAACACGTCAGGCAGAATGAGACAGAAATCCAGTGTTCCACAGACCATATTCTGCCAAAGACCTGTCTTCACATAGCATTTTTACCAGGCTCTGACAATGGCATTTTCCTTTGTATCTGAGATCATATTCCCAGTTGAATCTCCATCTAACTTGCTTCTCCTAGACACTGATTTTCATTTGCTAGAGTACACACTAGTCTACACCCCAGGATCCAAGGATAATAGGCTGTGAAATACCAGTGAGTTTTTCCGTGAGTGGGGTTAGAACAAAAGTCAGTAAGGAGTCCTGAAAAATCTGTACAGTTCTGGATTGGCGTTATCTGAGTCAACAAGAAGACCTCTTCTTTTTCCTTAAATCAGATGCGACAAACAGATTATGGCCAATCCAGGAATCCTAGTCAATATACATAGCAAATAATGATTGTACTTGAAGAAAATATGCAGGCCAGGAACATGGAAAACAAAGGTATCAATGCATAATATGGTAATAATGTGATTACTTCTATTCATCCTTCCATCCACCCATTCATTATATATACCGCATTATATATACCATGTGTAGAGTCACTGGGGGTGTGGGGGGGGGGGGTCGTTGTCTAGAGCCTATCTCAGGGAACTTAGTGCTCATGGAAGGGTACACCATGAATAGTGTGCCAACCCATTGTGTGACAAAAGCACACATACTGTACACTCAAGCATCATCATCATACACTATGGTCGATTTCGAAATGCCAATCAGTATCTAATGGTTGCCCTTGGAGTAAACCCACCAAGCACAGGAAGAACATGCACACTCTATGAACTTAGATTTGAGATGATCTGGACCCTCAATCATGGACGTGTGAGGCAGTTGTACTAACCACTCAACTTGCAGAGCAACTTGTTTGTAGGGACTTCGGGCGCAAAATACGCCTGAATGTCTGAGTAATTAACGAGAGTTTAAAACGAACACACAGACACAGTTCCTTCTATCGTAAAGAAACGAGCCATTCTCCCAAATGACATTCCTTCAGTTGATGATCCCAGCAGACCATTTCATTTTCTTGACATTGCAGCAATGCTGCAATTGCTGATGTTGGGCAACCATTGCATGTGTTGCTCAAAACCCTGACTATCCACTGAGAGGACCCATAGTCTCAACCACCTGAGCCACCATTGCTCCACAGACCAACACACAAGCAGATTCTCTTTCTGCCTGCAAGAGCGATATGGCACAAACAAGGAAGATGTTACTATAATAAACAAATCATAAGTCACTTCACTTACGTAATTTTTACAATTATTTTAATTGTTCTTTTATCCAGATTAAGGTTTTTAGTCTTTGGACATCTAGTCTTGATAGCAATAGCTTTGATTCACCTACCAGATGATGTGGCTGCACCAAAATGCTGACGTTGTTCAGACTTCCAAACACAACCGGAATCATCTTTATCGCCATCCAACCATTTGGTGATCCTGCAGTACATTGGAAAGAACTTTACACTGATTCGCAGTGATGCGTCATGCAAAACTGAATAAATGACTAAATAACATGACAGAAGTACCGTTTATTTCCTTTTATTTGTCTATATTATGAGTTCACATGTACTTTTACAAAATGCAATAAATATTGCAATGGGATCATCCTGATTATTCCTTTCTCTTTAACAAGCAAGTGAAGCGTCAATAAGCTTTGTACGAAAGCAGACAGAGAAAACACACTTGTGCTTTCTTTCATGTAAACCATATGCCTCTGAAGAGCCAATTAGTGTTCAGCACGCATGATAACACACACTGCCACCCCCAACCCACACAGAGAGAGAGAGAGACGGAGAGAGAGAGAGAGAGAGAGAGACGGAGAGAGAGAGAGAGAGAGACGGAGAGAGAGAGAGAGAGAGAGAGAGAGAGAGAGAGACGGAGAGAGAGAGAGAGAGAGAGAGAGAGAGAGAGAGCACTGTGCTTGTTTTTATTCGTCATTTTTTTCGATTTACTGGGTCATTTCATGTAGGCAATTTGCAGTCTCACAGTCTCGATCACAGCAGACTGTAAACAAGGAGGAAATAATTCACTTATGAGTCGAAATAAATTCGCCTTTGAAAACACAGATGAACTAAAGGTTTTCCTAAAAGGCTGTTATTACACAAGTGGTGTTTAGAGGTTCGATGGCAGCGTTGTAGAAAACCATTTTTAATTTGTCAACTAATAATGGACTTGCTATGAATGCAAAGATGAGAAGTTAAAGCCCATATGAAGCAAGGTCCTGTCGTTACCTCGCTTTAACCACTTCGTTCCGTTTTATTGCCTATGCTGGTTGAGGCAGTGTGCATCTCCTGTAAGTACCCAATAGCAAATGAGAGCATGAAGACTTTAAAGAATCTCGTCAATAACATTTATAGCGCCTGCCATGTGATTCTAAAAATTCCATCTAGGAATCTCTGTAGTCCAGCTAGGAACTGTGGATGACCATTGTATTTATTCCCAAGACGGTGGTAGGACCTCTGGTCAACATTCACACACATATTCATACACTATGGGACAATTTGGGAACGCCAATTAAACTAATCTGCATGTCTTTGGACTGTGGGAGGAAACCGGAGTACCCGGAGGAAACCCACCAAGCACGGGGAGAACATGCAAACTCCATGTAAGATGTAAGATTGATCATTTCAGTGAATCCCAGTTAGTTGCAAGTTTCTGCCTCTTTGAGAGGTCGACCAGTAGTACAATAGTTATACGAGAACCCAGTCATAAGGGTGGAACAAGCAAAGAGCACACTATTCTCAAAACACAGAGGTCTTTTCCCGTCCATATTTTTCTCAAAATTAATGACGGGTCATCCATGGCACCCTGACAGAGTGTTTGACAGATTCTGATGCGATGTTTCTTTTACTCCTGGGGACGAACTTGACGTCTACTGTTTCGTATGATACAATGACAATAGCTGCAATATTGGACAAAATTCCTAAATTATGAGTATCCCCATAGTGTGTGAATATGAATGTGTGTCACCCCATCCATGGGGTTCATCACCTTGTGCCCTAAGTCTCCCGGGATAGGCTCCAGGCCCTTGTGATCCTGTACACAGAATAAAGTGGTATAGACGGCATGTGAGTAAGCGAGTGAGTAAGTTGGTACGGCATGGTAATGTAGTGGTTAACACTGTGGCCTCCAGGTCTTGCTTCAAGTTAAAATGGTATGCGTGGTGTTTCTATGTCCTCCCTGTGCTTGGTGGGTTTCCTCCGGGTACTCTGGTTTCCTCCCACAATTCAAAGACATGCAAATTAGTCTGATTAATTGGCGTTTCCAAATTGCCGGGAGTGTGTTTGCTTGGTATCTTATCCACGCAGGGGGTATCCCACCTATGGCCTTACAGAGTCTAGGATTCCCTCGACCCGGTACAGGACAAGCGGTATAGAGGGTTTTGTATTATGCATCCCTTTGAAACCTGCAACCATGCTCTGGTCTCTACAGAAACACTGTATTAATGCTTACTTTGATCATTTTGGTGTAGTTAAATGTGGTGTATTTGAAATCAAAGAGCTTCCACAAATTATGGATAAAAAGCAGAAGGAAATAATAAAAGATTTTCTGTTGAAAAAGTATTAAATAGTCAATGAAACCCAAAAATAAAAATGCCAATCCTTCTGCTTTGATACTGTAAGTGCCACGACTTTCTGCAGTAACCTGTATCTTTACAGTTATTATCCAGGATTAAACAGTAATACAGTGTTTTGGGGGAACGTTTCTAAAGTAGCACACGGTCCTTGTGACTTGTGGTCTGGATAGGCTCATGATTCCACTGACTCGTGCTGTGATAACTGCAAATGCCACGATAAATATAAAAACACAAGAGGAAGATTTCTCTCTCTCTCTCTCTCTCTCTCTCTCTCTCTCTCTCTCTCTCCTTCCCTTTCGCTGTTCTCCTCCAGCGTGATATTGTCCCAGCGTTGTTCCCCAGAGTGGGTTAAATGGGAAAAAACACTTTGTTGTTGTCTCCTTCACATGTCGTCCTTCAGATAGTGTTGTCTCCTTCAAATCAAGTGTGTGTGTGTGTGTGTGTATGTTTGACTCCCTTATTGTTGTTTCACAGTTTTTTGTTCTTTGTTTCTTTCCCTCTTTTCTGTTTGTGATGCAGCCGCACAGCTCTTTTTAACTTGTAATACCTCAAAAAGGAGACTGTGTGTGTGTGTGTGTGTGTGTGTGTGTGTGTGTGTGTGTTTGTGAATGTGTGTGTGTATGTAGGTGTGTGTGTGTGTGTGTGTATATTTGTGTGTGTTTGTGTGTGTGTGTGTGTATATATACATGTGTATATATATATGTGTGTGTGTGTATATATATATATATGTGTGTGTGTGTGTGTGTGTGTGTGTGTGTGAGGGACAACATGCAACAGCAAGCAAATGTTTTTACAAATGTCCCAGCTTGTGTGTGTGTGTGTGTGTGTGTGTGTGTGTAGTAGAGTTCAAGGGAAGAAAAGTGATGATGTCATTTGACAAGGAGTGATTGATGCACAAAATGCTTCAGTTAGACTTAGACAACCCCCCAACCACACACACACA
>JAQMYK010000003.1:24625045-24643245 GCA_030014345.1 Clarias buthupogon
TTGTGAAATACAGTTTTATTCTGTAGCATTTATACAGTATTTTACTGTTAGAATTACGAACATTTTTTACAGTGTAGAGGTGATTAGGAGGGGTCCCAGGAGCTCTGGTTATGCAGCGTCCATGAGGTTGGAGTGCCAACCAAGAATTTACCAGGCTTAGCTTGTTATTTAGCTGACGTGTATAATTCATTTAAAAAAGGAAAGAAAGAAACTGATTTTGAGATACACAGTGATATTTCCATTCACTTTAAGACTTAAGATTTAAGACTTTCATTTGAAAACTCTGCTGGGAATTTTGCTTTGTAGATCTTCTGTATCTTCTGAGTTTGGAAGGGAATAGTACAGTTTGGCTAGCTAACTTTATTCAGTTAATTCATGGCATCCAGCCGTCCAATACGTCAGCTTTTAGTGCCTTGATGTCATCATTGTAATTACCAAGAAACTTTCCTCTGGTGTTAATTTTCTCTTCTTCTTCTTTTGGCTGATCCCATTAGGGGTCGCCACAGTGGACCATTTGTCTCCATCTAACTCCTTTTATACTCCAACCTCCTGCATGTCCTCCACTCACCATATCCATATACCTCCTCTTGGGCCTTCCTCTTCTCCTCCTGCCTGGCAGCTCCATCTCTAACATTCTCCTCCCGATATACTGTCGCCCTCCTCTGCACATGTCCAAACCATCTTTATCTTAAACTTAAACCTCTTTAACTCCCAAACTGTCCTACCTGCTCTGTCCCTCTAATACACTCATTCCTAATCCTGTCAGTCCCAAAGCAAGTCTCAGTATCTTCAGGTCTTCCACCTCCAACTCCTCCTGTCTTTTTGTCAGAGGTAACGTCTCCAAACCGTACAAAGTTGCTGGTCTCACTACCGTCCTGTAAACTTTACCCTTTCATTCTTGCCTAATCCTTCTCTCTTATGAAATGTTTATATATGTCAGGGCATTGCAGGTTAGACCACCGCTTAGCATCAATTAATCCTTGACAGGATGCCAAGCCATAAAGATCTTCTAGAGTTACAACGTTTGAAAGTATTAGCTTAGCTGAACAGCACTTTCTGTTTTTTAGCGCTAATCCCCAATTACAAGCGGAGAAAGCTAGGTGATTGTAGGTGATTCTTTTTTTTCCAGCCAGTTTGCGCGTGTATGTTATTGGTAGTGGTTGTAATGTGGTGGCATGGTAGCTTAGTGGTTAGTACTGTCGCCCTCGCACCTCCAGGGTCTGAGTTCTGTGTGCATGGAGTTTGCATGTTCTCCCCGTGCTTGGTGGGTTTCATCCGGGGACTCCAGTTTCCTCCCACAGTCCAAAGACATGCAGATTAGGCTAATCGGCGTTCTTAAATTGCCTGTAGTGTATGATCGTGTGTGTGAACGTTCACCAGAGGTCCTACCACATTCGTAAACTGGGAATAAATAACCACTATTGTCCTCCATGGCTTCTAGTTGGCCTACAGAGGTTCCTAAATGGATGGATGGTTGTAATCTAATAGTAGTATTGTTAAGCTTCAGACTGCTCAAGTAGTCCAGTCACATAGCCCTTGTTGCCTAACACAGATGTCCTCCCTGGATGGATGAAGTCAAGCCCAAAAGACCCGGAGGTGCAGACACTGTGGTGTTTTAATCTGGATATTGTGATATTTAAAGTGCTGTTGGGTCTGAGTTAGTGATCAGGGTTGGAGTGAGTCTGAAACAAAGAGCTGGACCAGATCCAACTCCACTCCTTGGACTTTAGGCTATGGCAAAATAAATCCAGCGGCTGCGAATAGATTGTGTGTGTGTGTGTGTGTGTGTGTGATAGGCTAATAGTTACTAATATGCCGTGACAATGTGAGTAGCGTGCAAATGTAAAGCTCGCACAAGAGCCTGCTACTGATTTATAGCATGAGAGTAATTATTTATAAACTGAGGTTTCATCTTATTAGACCTTTTTGTAACAAAAACAGCTGGAAAAAGACTTACTGCAAATATAATACATGTTTTTTTCCTATCATTATTTTTTTTTGTACACACGGTCATAAATAAGGTCACCTGGAGTGACTTTTCAGTTGAAACAAATAACATTGTGGGCACAAAATCAATTCATTTGCATACTGTAGATATCACATTGCGTGTCATGTTTTTGGAAAGAAACTCCTCAGATTCACAAATCCTTCAAGGCAAACCCAAAGCTGGACAACGCTTTGATCATTTAGGCCTCGTCAACATGTGTCTTTTAACTCACCATATTAAAAGGTGTGTGTGGTTGGGGGGGGGGACTGACTTTGCGGAAAACTTCTTCCAGCATGAAGATATTTAGAAATTTAGGCCACATGTGCCGTAACCTGGTGTGTTTGAAGTCAGACAGTGATGTGCTTATTGATAACATTTTTCAGGCATCTGATTGGCCAACATGTTTTTCACAGATAGGGTTGTATGTTGGTTATATGCCTGTCCGTGAGGCGTGCACAGACAGTGTGGGGGATTTAGTTTTTTAAAATTTTTAATTAATATAAAGAATACGTGTGTATGAGTGGACGAGGCCTTAAAACAGTGGAACACTCTGTAAATCCTGTTACTAAATCATCCACACACACACACACACACACACACACACACACACACACACACACACACACACACACACACTATGGCTATTGCTATACAATGACACCTAGTGGTCATTTTCATGTAACTGAATGGGAAATGTAGTAAAGTGACCAAATAATAATAATAATAATAATAATAATAATAATAATAACAACAATAATAAATATAGTTGCAATCAACGATGAACGGGCCCAAGCACCTGTGCCATTGCCATCCGGGTGCACCACACAACCTGTGTGTCTTTTGAGCATGTTAAGACCGCTGAAAAACCCCGGACGCTGATGTAACTGAATATGTCATAGGTTAAAGGCATCGTCACGGCGATGGCATAAATAAAAATTTTTTTAAATCTTTGAAGGACAAGAGGGGTCTCACACATTTATGACATCAGTGATATTAAAAGAGCATTATCAAAGCGATGGCAATGACGTCATAATGCTGATGTCATAGTGCTTGTGCGATGATGATGATGATGATGATGATGATGATGATAATAATAACTAGAGAGCAAAAATTTCTGGAGAAATTTTTAGTGTGCCTCTGCGACGGCCGGGTCACTCCTAATGAGCGTGGATACATGGTGGCTCAGTGGTAGGTGTTTCGCCTGCCATGCGGAAGGCCCGGGTTCGATTCACAGCCCAAACCCCCCAGCCACTGGATGCAGTGCCGGTCCCAAGCCCGGATAAAATGGGAGGGTTGCGTCAGGAAGGGCATCCGGCATAAAACCTGTGCCAAGTTGTTGTGCGGACTGGATATTCCGCTGTGGCGAACCCTTACAGGGAGCAGCCGAAAGACCAACAACAACAACAACCATCCAGTGCGTGGTGTGATGTCACGGCAGAAGCCGGTCCCAATGTTAAGTCGATAACATTATAACATCAGACACAAAGAAATAAACAGTAAGCTATAAATAAATAAACTATTAAATAAAAGTAGAATAAAAAAAAAATGATACAAACTTAATGTATAAACTAAAAGAGTACAAATGTAAAAAGAAAATTTATGTGATATTCATCAAATCGTTGTATAATTTCACAAGTTTCGCACTTTTTTTGTTATTAATATTTAAAAAAAAAAAAAGTCTATGGGCCTTTTTTGGGGTGGTTTTTTGGGGATTTTGGGAGCACCGCCCGACGCCCCCCCACCAAAAGTCATACCACACCATTCTCAGGCGAGCCGCATGGAACGGTGTAACATACGTGAGGGTCGCAATTATTTCTAAGGGAGACACTTAAGTGGCACACTTAATAATAACAACAAGCTCGATTTCTTTTTTATCTGATGTATTGCAGTGATTGTGACATTTGGACTGAATATGGACTAAAACATTCTTCGCATCCATTTATCCACCCATCTCTCTCTCTCTCTTTCTCTCTCTCTCTTTGTCTAATAGAAGACAGAAAAGTGAACTTCTGAGCATAATATGTGACAAAATTACGAGGAATTCATACCATTCTTCATTTCCAGATGTTATGTTTGTCTGTTTCTTTCTTTTTTCTTTCTTACTTTCTGTTTGTATTCCTTGCTCTGCTGTCTTTTTGCCACCCTCCGTCCTTTCTCACTCTCTCTCCCTGTTCTGTCTCATTCTGTCTCTCCTGATTCTCTCACTCTATCTGTCCCTACAATACCCGACTGTCATGTTCTCCTGATTCAGCTTTTGACTGTGTGTCGGTGCACATGTGTATACAGATGTGTATAAAGATGACCTGCGCTGTATTTACTTTTTATAACAGTAAAAGTAATGCAAAAGTGATGTCTATTGATAAGCACGCTTGGTGTGTGTGGTGTGTGTGTCTGTTTGAGACAGACAGCGAAAGAGAGAATGGGTTTAATTACATGTGACTTTGCCTTAGGGCTCCTTGGCATTTTCACTGGCAATTCTCTCTCTCTCTCTCTCTCAAAAAACATTGTGACTTACAAATCTAATCTGTTCACACTATACTAATGTGTGTGTGTGTGTGTGTGTCTAAAGTTGAAGTGAAGACCAGAACCTACAGCATCGACAGTAAAGAACGAGCTCTTCGTAGCTCCTCCCCAAAAGTGCAGGATTGGGACACGCCCTCAGGACAATCCGCCACGCTCACTCGTCTAGGCCGCTCCTCCATCAGCCCGACCACCATGCTGGGCAGTGGATCCTCAGGTAACTGAAAAACAAACCGGGTGTTATGCGTAGTTTGTCCAGGAGGTGGTGATACAGTGCGAATCCTTTTGTTTTTTCGCTTTACCTCCGCAGAACCGAAAGCTGCCTGTAAGCTCGGGCGTTCCGCCTCCACATCAGGAGTGCCCTCACCAGTAGGAACGCCCCAGAGACACGCCCCCGAATCCTCAGCCAATCAGAGCCGGAGCCCAAGCCAGGTACTGCACTCTCAGACCTCGGTGTGAGCGAGACGCCGCATGCGTGGGGTGCACTGTCCTGTCTCCGTGTCTGTCTGTCAGCCTGGTAATCCGTCTGTCTCATATGTGCGCCTGTTTATGGAACATGCGACCTCCATCTTCATTGTCTTCGCTGATCGAGTGTGTGTGTGTGTGTTTGTGTATGTTGGGGAGAGGGGTTGGGTGTTACAGCAATACATGAAGTTTCTCTTCATCATGTGTATGTTTCCATTCGGTCCAGATCAGGGCTGGTGTGTTCACTACTCAGCGATGTTCAGAGTACAGATGTACAGATTCTCTCAGAGTCTTTAGAAACATGCCGAGTTAGAAGATAAAGAGACGCTCACCAAAACGCCTGGTAGTCACTAATCCGGTTTCCAACTTGTGATGACACAAACGAGGATAAATTCTGAACATCATCAATCAATCATTTGCAAGCTTCTCGACTGATACACACCTTACCGTTCAGTCAGTTTAAAGCTGAATCCTTTAACATTTCACGTACCTGAGCTGCTGTTTGTTCAAATTTTCCCACCCATTATAACCCCATCCGTGTGATACAGCACCGACTAACAAGTACTCAGGAACATACTGTAATATTATAAGGTTTTTTATTTTTAAAATGATTATTTCATGCTGACGGCCAAAACACATTATTAGTGTTGATTTTATTTGATTTTTTTTTTATGTCATACATATAATAGCAAAAAAAATGTGTGTGGCCAAACAAGCTACTTCTGAAATTTATGCAACATGGTACTGACTAATCTTGCTTCCTTAAAAATTTCAACTAGCTATTTTCAGCGGTTTTGGAGAGATGATTTTATATGTGCCCCAAAAATGGCCATTTTTCAGCGTTCAAACAATAATCATTAAAAAATGCAAAGTATTTAGTATTGATACTAAAATTGGTTTTAATTTTTTTTTTTAACTAAAAGCTTCTAGAAGCATATGACCTGTAAGAATTGTTGCTTTAATTATGGCAAATCTGTAGTGTCCGTAACCATGTCAAATTCATCTTAACAATTTAGCATTTTATGTCTTTTCATGCGAAATCAAAATTGGCCAGGTTTCATCTGAAATTTAAAAACGTTACAGACATAAAAGGGCTTTAAATTGTATTTAGTAAATGTGTTTTTTTTTATCTGATAAAAATATAAATGTGTATGCGTATTTACAAAAAAATGAAACATGGATCAGGAGATTTCAGAAGAAGTCTTATGAAAAATGGTGTTATATGATCCTGTCTGAAAATTCACCTTTTTCACCTACTGTAGGTGAGATGCGTTTTAGCACCGTTTTGGCCGTGAGAAAATCATTGCTGCTATTGAAAAACATTTATTAAAGAATAATACACTAATTGAATCGAAATATAGTATCTGAAGTGAGGAAGTACTGTAGACCCAAAGAACTTTGATTCTTTCATTCTTATACAGAAAACCCTGCTCTGGACCCGCTACCATTTTTTTTTTGTCTCTTCTTTCTGATATGCAATATGTCTTTTACACTTATATACAAACATCAAACAGAAGATCGCAAATATCGCTCGTCTCATCAACCTGATGAGATTATCAAGTGAACTTAAGGGACATACTGTACTGTATACACTGCCTGTCCAAAGACAAACCAAAAAAAAAAACCTAGCTGAACTTTGAACTTAATGAAAGAAATGTTATAGGGATGACTTAAACGCTTGGTGAAATTGCATCATAAAAAATCGAGTAGAAATCAGAGTTATGTTTAGTAGTGAAGTAAGAGCATGAAGCATAAAGACTAAGATCGTGGAGCGATGGAAAAGGTCATGTGGTCTGATGAGTCCAGACTGAGCCTATTCCAGAGTCATGGGCGTGTCAGGGTACAAAGGGAAGTACATTCATGAATCGATGCACCATTCATGGGGTTGCGCTTCAGTTGCTCAGGTCTAGAGTCAGAAATGTTATTTGGCAAAAAATGAAATCAGCTGACGACCTGAATGCAATAAATGACCAGGTTATCACATCAGTGGACTTTTTTTTCCTGATGGCACGGCCATATTCCAGGACTCAGATTATGAGAGAGAGGTTCTGGGAGCGTGAAGGATCTACTGTAGCATGAACTGGTCACCATATTGCCTGGTAATCAAAGCTGGAGATGGTGAAATAAAATATTATATTGTGAGACGTTTTTTTTTTTTTTGGCCAGGCAGTGTATAAGACAACACTCTTGTTTTTGTAGCTGAAATCTGTGTTCGTGCAGCATGTGTGGATTTTAATGATGGCAGATTATTTTATGTGGTATTTTCAGAAAATTTCATCGATAATTGTAAATAATAGTACATCTGAAATTTTTTTAATTACAACAAAAAAAAAGTTAGACCTTTGTATATTTGTTCTTTTTTTCTAACGTCTTTTACTTTTATTAAAACCACAAACTGATTTTGATCAGAAGAGCTGTTATTATTCCAATATCATTTTCTTCATATCTATATATATATATATATATTCTATCGCTATATTGTTTGATGTGTGTATATACAAACGCTGCCTTGATGTCAATGTCATGGGCCAAATGCATTTCTGCACATGTTTGCCTGTATGCTTTTTTTTCTGTATACCTCTGTGTACAGTATCAGCCGTTTTACTCTATCCACCAGGATAAAGGAGTCTGATGTACTGTATGATCACACACACACACACAACACACACACACACACATACACAGAAATCGATTTCCACTCCTCGCATTGCTGTATATAATCCCCAGGTTTAAAATGATACAATGCACTAGTGTGTACCCTTATAAGAAATTAACCAGCTTCGACTCCAGACCGATCTAATCTCCTCATCCAAACTAATCGAACAAACGGAATAAAATCATGTCGCTGGTTTACACTCTTTTTCCTCTTTGTCTTGTGTTTTCTGTGTGTGTGTCTGCTGCTTCCTCTCTCAAAAGCACAACTTTGTGTGTTCCAGTGAATGTCAGCGTGTCGGTGTGTAGTTGATAGGGGTGTGTGTTTCTGTGTAAGTGTATCTTTGAGTGTTTGGATTTGTTAGTGATGTTATTCGAGCATGCACTGTACACGGGGGCTTAGCATGCATGAGTGTGTGTGTGCGAGTGGATGCCAGATGCACAGTACTGCAGTGCTTCGAGGTTTTTGTGTGTGTGCATTAATGCTTGAAACACTATGTGCCATTGTACACACACACACACACACACACACATGCATACACATGGTCTTCAGGGGAATAATAGAGTAATAATGCTAATACAATAGATTAGTACCTACGTGTCATCTGGTGACTATTTGACTGATTTCATGCATAAACAAAACCCAGAAAAAAGTTTATAATAAATAAATAAACAAATAAATAAATAAATAACAATTTAACCACCATGCGTTTTTAAACGCATGATTGATGATTGTTGTTAATCAGTCATTTTTATTCACATCCTTAAATCTGTGCCTAGCCCTGAATGTACTGTACGCTACTACAACCAGTTTAGGAAGACCCACTAGATGGTGCTGTTGTAGGTACGAGATGTGCTTTGGTGGTCAGATCTACACAGTCCTGCGTCTGTTGGTGATATACGCTGTCTGTGGCAACGCCGCTACATGTGCATAAAGAAATTGCTAGATATATAGATATCAATATGGCAATAAATATTTTTACTTTCATTTTACATTTGCTTTGGCAATATAGCGTTCTCTCTCCCACACCAATAAATACTTTAGAATTTGAATATATATGTATAGAGATATATATAATATTAATTAATTGATTAAATTATATATTTTTGTACTTATATATAAAAAGGATTATATATAAATGATATATATTTTGTACTTATGGTGTGCATAAATGACTTGCTACAGTCTGGTACAAGTGTCTATGAGACCAAATATCAATTCCAATATTAATACATAAGAATACCTCGTCCTATTGATACAGAGATTTTCATCCTAGACACACTTAGCCGCCCCCCCCCCCCCCACCCCAATCGTCACAAATCCGCGAGATCACACGCGAGGGAGTGCTGTTGTGCTGAATATCAGCACTGAATAGGCCTCCCTCTCATGTGATCAGAACGGCTTTGATGCGGCTGTAGGCACGAGGGCTTTCGAGACAACAGTTCCACGAACACCATTTATTATCAACAGATTATGATTTGTTTGTAACTGTAGAAACCGAAAATTAGTGTAATTAACAATTAGTGGAAGTAGTTTTAAATTATTACCGGTACTATGTAGCCATAAGGTGAGAAGAATAAACCATGGAGGTGTTGGACCGCCCTTTAAAGTTTCTCTTTATCAGTTTGTTGAACGTCCATGAGATAGATTTGTTGCTATAATGTTTTATTATGCGTCATATATACTGTACGTGTCAATAGCTTTAGAGAAACTGATGATACGTTCAAATAGTCAAAAAAACAAGGGTAAAGATGGCACCAACGTTCTCTTACCCTCAGATGCTCCCAGTGCCCCCATGGGCATGCGGGGACCACACCATGATGGAGATGATCGAGAAGAAACGGCACCTTTGCAAGGAGATCAAGGCACGGCAGAAACCAGACAAGGCTCTGTGCAAACAAGACAGCATGCCCATCCTGCCCAGCTGGAAAAAGACCAACGGGGGCAAAAAATACGGCCCTCCACCCTACTCAGCCCAAACCACCGTCTTCTGGGACACAGCTATTTAACCCGGTTGAGGTAACATGGTCGACGAGTAATAATCACCGTTCAGGCCCTCCAGTCTTATAGGCAGCGGAACAGCGGATGAGGAGGGGGTGTGGCCAAACGATGGCTGCTTAGCCAATAGGAAGCAAAAGGGAATTTATTTGAAATTCTGTAGCAAATTTACTTAAATCTGAAGCGTTCGGATTTAAGTGTCCTTGGTTTCTTATCACTGTTTGTATTTCATATTTTTATATATATATATATATACAGTATATGAAAAAAAGGAAAATGTGAACCGATGCTTGGTCATTCCAGATTTTCTAAAAAAGAGAAAGAGCGAGAGTAAACAATTAGCCATGCGATGATATGCATCCCCTTAAAGATGGTATTTTTTGTTCTTTTCTTGCAATTTTTTTCCGTTTTCTATGTTTCTATGTTGCATCAACGCTTATCAGTGTTGAAAAAAAAATATATCTATAGCTTATAATATATATGTTAGAATTTAATATGTGAGAATTTTTATATTGGTGTTAAAAGAATGTCAGAGAGTAATTTGTTCTGTTCTGTTTTGAATTGATTATTTATTTTTTTTTCATATATGGATTTAACAGAAGCACTATTTTGTGAAAAGGAATCTATTTTGGACATCTTAAGCCTGGGTGTTGTGATTGAGAGGGTGGATTGTCGTGGAGGTCTCGTCGTGTGTCCTTGAGGTGCTGATCTTACATCAAATCAAACTCAACCACTTTAAAGCCTGATATCTCTGGTGCTGTTCGACTCTTTTCTTGAGTTTTTCCGCCCATAAGGACTATAACCGAAACTCGATCGAAAACATAGTGACAAGTGCTGTGATTATTTGAAGAGGTCGTACAGGGGGAAGACCATGCTAGACAGAAGCCTGTGAGCATGCTAACTGTATCAACCCTTTAAGTTAATGTATGTCGGGCAATACCACAAAGATTTCAATAGTTCTCAAGAAAACGAAAACACTTTCTATGAAGCCTGTAGTCTATGAAGCCCTGCATGATCAATGACATTTCCATTTATTATGCTTTCGTTTTGCTTTTATGATTGTTTTGATGTTCTCTTGGTTTAGTGGTTAATTACCGTACTGTGTTCTCCTGTTCTGTGTTCGTCCCTTAATTATTTGATCTGTTTATCCGGGTTTTTCTTTTCTTTTTTTTTTTTCAAAAATCTTGCCAACTGTTTTTGTGCTTTACTGATTTTTTTTATTTTTTTTATTATTACGTTTTGCCTGTTATATATTTTTTTATTATGGATCTTTCGCTAACCTTTGCTGCTTATTAACCAGCACAAGGAACATTGACTAACCCTAATTAAACACACTGAATATACCGTACACACACTTGTGTCCTATATGTTACCTATACCTATATGGGGGGTCAGGAGTAGCTCTGTGGTTCAGGCATTGGACTACAGTTCGGAAGATCCCAGGTTCAAACCCCACAACCACCAAGTTGCCACTGTTGGGCCCTTGAGCAAGGCCCTTAACCCTCAACTGCTCAGATGTATAATGAGATAAAAATGTAAGTCGCTCTGGATATGAGCGTCTGCCTAAATGTAAATGTTACACCATGTTATATTACAAAAGACATATGGCGTTTACAAGTGGTCAACTGCATGCTTGTGTCCTACGATGGGTTGCCACTTGTATGTAACTCATATGGCATTCCTGGGACAGCCTCCATGACACTATACAGGATGAGCGGAATATACAGTACATAATGGATGGAATCACATTGTCACAATAATCACATTATTTGAGTTCGGTCGACAAATATAAAATTTCAGCAGAAATTCATTTAAATTGATAGATAACTTATCTTTATGATCCTTCAAGAGTATTGGGAAGGTTTTAATCCTAAACATTGTTTCAAAGCACTTTAACGAAAACCATCCAAGTTGGTTACTCCAGTTATCATAAAGAAATTTTATTTATTTTTTATGTTTTGTTTTTTACTATGAATCCATGCAGCTGGTGAAGTTTTTCTTAGGGTCAGCATTTACATCCTAATGTAAAAACGAGGCTGAGGATTCCCTCTTTCTTATTACATCACATAATCCTCATTGAAATATTCTAAAAATAGGATTTTAATGTTGTTGTTGTTGTTGTTTTTTTAAAACAAAGTTGCACTGGTCATATCTCAGCAACCGTACATGACGCAGTAATAAACTTGGTATCAACATGGAGCTTACTGAACCATGATATGCATAAAATATACATCAAGTCAAATCACCGAAAAACATGACTTTATGTGACAGGTTACAATTGAGGTTTACAATAGTAAATATTGTTAGTTTAATAAAAAATAAAAAAAAAACATAAAATTGTAAAGCTTACAACTGCAATGATTTACTGTATGATTACGGGCTTCATAGAAAATTTTATTTATTTGACCTCTATTTGTCCATCTTTTTGGAGTGTATATTAAAATGCGGTGTGTCCTCCGTCAGCGAGTTGCAGGCTTATACGACGACCCGTACCAAGTTTACCACACCATAACCAAGTTTACTACAACCTCTATGGAAGAGCCATATTTCCATGTTCAGCCCCATCCTGAGCTATGGATACGAACTGGAATCGTGACTTTCATCTACTCGCCTAATGGATGATCTGATGTTCACTGTCCGCCCGAGCGAAGCACATCTCGACAGACTGAACGGTGAATCAGCATCCGGATTCCGATCCATCCGTGACTTTAAATCCGAATCGAACGGAAGTGAACAGTGTGACTGTGCGTCTGTCCTTCGTGATTTGTAGGATGATATTTTTTGTCACTCATAGATGAAAATAGTGAATCAACAGTGAAGTGTTTGTGTCATTTAGGCATTAATTACTGGATATCTAAAAAAAAAAAAAAAAGAAGAAGAAAAAAAAACATACTAGCAAATACTGACTGTCCTTGGGTCACATGGGGTCCAATCCTGGTTTTATACGTACACAACCTTTACACTTCATCTCAAACACTGTAATGTTCTGTGATTGATTTGAATTTTTTTCATTTATTTATTTTTGACTTGCCATGATGTCAGAGTGTTGTCAGTTCAAGTGTCTGATTAAGGATCGCTCAGGTGTGACAGCGCCACACCCGTCAAAGATGGCGCCGGTTAAACTGAAAGCCCCTCCCCTTCATGCCAGCCCCACCCACTTAACCCTGTCCACCATCTTTTTTTTTTTTCTTTCTTTTTATAGCACATGTACACACGATTCCACTTATAGAGCTGACATCCATGCAAAATGCGTTGCCTTTGAAGACCTGGGTTCACTGTGACTTAAAGTGCTGGCAGATTTAGGGAGGGGCTGAAGATCAAAGGTTAAAGGAGATATGCTGTCCTCACTCACTGCTTCCTACATGGGACGGAAATTCTAGCACGAGCACATGTACACTTACACTGTATTTAGGTGTGGAAGTAATTAGTAAGGAAGTAAATGATTCTGTACACATCTGTTTTTTTTTTTTAGCATCGAGTTTCTTGACATTAATCCAGAGAGGACGGTTTTCCGAGTTGATTTAAGCACAAGTAGGAATGATTTAGTACCAGACTGTAACTTGAGATTAAAAAGGCTAATAATAAATACATGAAGATGACCCTTTAAATTAATGGATTCTATACTCTATTTAAATTAAGGGCATTGGTGGCTCAGAGGAAGGTTTCATTGGGTTTGCATTGGGCTCAGTTCCCACCCAATGCTCAAACCCCAGCCACTGGATACGGCGCCAGTCTTAAAAAATGTAAAAACCCGTGCCAAAGTTGAGTGCGGATCGGATGGTCCGTTGTGGTGGTGCCTCAACAACAACGGCTGAACGACCAACAACAACATACAAAAAAATAATTTAAAAATCACAAATACTGATAAAAGATGACCAAATTTTTTTATGGCTAAAGCTAACATTGGAATTATTCCAATCAAAACGGTACATTTTATTACACACAAACTGCGTAATTTATAGTGTATAGCCTATTAGAGAAATAGTAGATACACCTGAGAACTAGAATTAAGGCATTAGGACTAACTTCCTGAGTAGTGTTAGATTCTACCATTAGCATAGTACAAGGGTCGTTCAACTCAAACCGGGACTGTTAATTGAGCAGAATAACAGAACACATTTCTGAGAGTAAAAACTCTCTTTATTTCTCTATATAATCCGCTGAATACACTAATGCACTTATCTAAGTGTTTCATTAGTTGTTTTTTTTTCAGACTGCCTGATTCATGTCTGAAACGCTGGCCTCCCAGGAACTCCTTGAATGGCCCAAACATGTGGAAATTGCTTGGAATGTGGAAGTGGTGTTGGTGAATGATTGTGTAAACGGTTCCCACAGACGTGTATTTTTCGCAAGTTGGTGACAAAGTTATTTGATAATTTCCAAGGATCAGGTGTTCGACTTTTTAAAAGTTCATGGGAACGACTGCAGTGGCTCGGAGCCACCTCGGCCGGGATGCTTGCACCGTGCAATGAGTCTCATCACCGTACTGTGCTTGAAGTCTTCTAAATTGTCAATCAGATTTATACCTTCATTTACCAGAAATTTCCTGGTTTGACTTGAACACCCCATCTAGGAGTGTCTTAACTCTTGTACACTATAATCTGTTAAGAATTTTTAAATAAATCCCACTTTAGACCCACAATGCACACTTTGAGAAAAGTCTGAGGATGTTCAGGTGTCAAAGTGGAGGTTTTGAGTTAAATTTTAGGACTGTTCAGAACATACCACATGAACATACGGTAGAATCTCTCACTCTGCCGAACAGAACTGGAATATGAATTCAATCAGGATGGGGACAATCTTAACAAAAAAACAAAAAAGAACACACACACAGATTGGACTATAGGAACCATCTAGCACTTCTACACTTTTGTGTGTGTGTGTGTGTGTGTGTGTGTGTGTGTGTATGTGTGTGTGTGTGTGTACACATGTAAATATCCCACGCTATTCTGTGGAAGTGCGTTTGTTGCACTGGGGGGCGTGGTCGTGGGCGGGGGGGGGGGGTGATCTCTGATGTGCGCACGGTGATGTCACAGGTTGTGTCTTTTCTTGCACTGAGCGTCTTTATTTTTTTGTCAAATGGAGAGTTGAAAGTGGGTATGATTATTGTACCACTGTTTTCTGTCTTTTAAATCAAATGATGAAATGAGTCAATAAATAAACAAATCAATAAATACGTTTTTTTTTTCTACATTGTGTTGTCTGGATTGTGTGCTGTTTAGAAATAAGAAGGACATTGTTTTCTCTGCGTGGTTTTCAAAACTCTTAAAGGAGACACATTGTGCAAAGTTCACTTTTTAGTAATTTTTACCAGATGGTCAGATGGGTCTCAGGTGTCCCATCTGCAATAGACTGTGTAAAAAGACCTGGACAAACCCACTGTGACGTCACCCACAGGTTTTCTGAAGAACAGTTTTAAGGCTCAACTCTGGTCATCACCATCTTGCCAGAAGCTGACTCCAATCCATAAATGAGGATGGGTAAAATTGATTTATATGCTAACATTACTTTGAATTTGATTGAACTCCATCATCCACACCCTACACATCCTCGTTCCATGTCAACTCCTGCATATCCTATGATAAGTTCAACTCCAGCGATTCCAGTTAGCTGGTTAGCCATTAGAGGAACTGCAGGTTTTGGCACTACCGCGTTGGACTTGATCATTTTTCAGTTTTGCCCCTTGGCAGCCTCATATAAGAAGATCCCTTCCCTTGGCTTGTTGATCATCTCTGCTGTGGTTTTGCTGTGGGGCGTGGCCCAGCCAGTGGTCATTTGCATAGACACTGAAACGACATGTTTGGAGGAGAAGTGACATAAAGGGAGTTTGAGGTATAAAAAGTGCATTAGCTATAGGGGTATTTCAGATGGAGCATTAACCCACACACTCTGGGGGAGTCCTGAGAAATGTGTTACCTCGTTAATGAATTAGTAAAGTATGAGACCTTTAAAGAATCTGTGGTGTTCATACGAATATTGGGAAATGGATAAATATAATAATAATAATAAGAAGAAGAAGAAGAAGAATGGCAGCACAGTGTTTTAGGGGTTATTACTATCACCTTGAACCTCCAGGTCTTTGGTTTCCCGCATCGGTAATGTGTGCATGGAGTTTGCATGTTCTCCCTGTGCTTGGTGGGTTTCCTCCATGTGCTCCGGTTTCCTCCCACAGTCCAAAGACATGCAGATTAGGCTAAATGGCATTTCCAAATTGCTTGTAATGTGTAAATGCGTGTGTGAATGTAGAGGTCCTACCATGGTCATACAAATAGGAATAAATACAATGGTCACCATTGGCCTCCACAGTCCCTAGTTGGACTATAGGGGTTCCTAGATGGATGGATAGATGGATGGAATCATAATACTCCGATAGGATATCAAAAAGTTTCAAGACTAGTTTTGGAACAGATGGCAGCACAAGGCTGCACACACAGTCACAGAGAGCACCGTCCTTCATACTGTAAGTCAGTGTACATCAGGAGCAGTGCAACTAGTAATATTCTGACCACAGCCATTACCACGTCTGCTATTTCATCACAGACAGCACAGAACAAAGAACGAACGTGGAATTCTCTTTGAAACTGCGCAAATCTGCCACAGAGATCGTGCTATGAGTGGTTCGAGGGATTTCGAGCGGAAGAACATCACTGGATGACGACGAGAGATCAGGAAGAACTTCCGAAATGACAAATCTGTTGAAAATGAACAACAACAGCAAAAAACAACAGAGCTCATAAACAGAGCTAATCTTGAATAATAATAATAATAATAATAATAATAATAACTAATAATAATAATCATGGCTGATTATATGGATTTCAAAAAAAAAAATCTGACTATATCTCGTTTTTATATTTGTCTTGGCTTTAGCTTTCAGTAGTCCATGTTAAAGCATCAAAGATATCAAATACATTTATGATCTTCTGTATCATCTAATGGAATAAATTCTGATCCAAGAACTGGATTTCCACAGACTCACTTTCTAGGAGTTTGAACCTCAGGGTTGAACCGCTGCTGACATGAGGGCATCGTAGCGAACGTCTCAAGCTGTTCTTTCACTGATTTATGTAACATTTCTTTGCTCCACATGGAGGCAGTGCAGTACAAGAAGCAGTGCCATGTGCTTGTGTTCCTGTAAAACCAATTGTCTTATACTGTACTCTGATTTAAGGTTTGTCAGATATGAGCAATACAGGAGCATGCCTTCAATGGCTTGTGCACACATTTTCCACGTCCTAAGGTGTTCCAGTGTTGTGTGTGTGTGTGTGTGTGTGTGTGTGTGTGTGTGTGTGTGTGTGTGTGTGTGTGTGTGTGAGAGAGAGAGAGAGAGAGAGAGAGTCTCTCTAATGGTAAAGTGCCACTATTCACTTTACATGAACATTCCTCGACCAGCTTGGTCATAAAACATTCCATATGCGCTCTCTCTCTCTCTCTCTCTCTCTCTCTCTCTCTCTCTAGAATAGATAATTGTTGTGCTTGAGTTTTAGAGACCTAAATAGTTTCAATTGTTTCTTTAATTAGCTCTAATAGCCATCTTTAAGGTGTGAATACACATAAACGAATTGAAATTGTTGTGAAAAATATGGTTGGATGGATGGATGGATGGATGGATGAGTGCACCATGTCAATACATGTCTGAGTCTAATTCAAAGCCTGCAAATTAAAAATGTCTGACTTTTAAACCTCACGCTCCTTATTGATTTTAATCAAATATGAAAACAATTTTGAACAGGTTTGAAAAAATTATGTATCTTTTGCAATAATGTGCCTGATGGTGCAGGAAAATACATCTGGTGTCACTGTGGCTGATTTCTCGCAAACAGCCCAAAAAAAAAAGTAAAAAAAAATTTTTTTTTTAAGGATTTAATATCTGATTCAGGGCATTTGTTCCTGCTTAAGCTTTTATTGAAGTCTGTTTCTATTAAATATGAGGAAGATATGCAGATTTTTTGTTTTTTTAGAATTTGGAACCCGCAATTGTTGTGTCAGTTTCGATTTCCTGCGACTTTAATCTACAGCTCGACTCTAAACCGAGCCAACTCCAACGCTGCATGCACACTCTATCCGGCTCAGCTTAACACGTTTGCACTTTATCTTCTCACATATCTCGTGGTATTTTTGCATCTGACTGCTGAGGACGGTTCCACTCAGAAACCATGAAGACGGCGTGACGACTTGTGACTGCAGGACTTGAACAGACTTGTACCTGAGTCTCCATCAGTAAGCAGCTGGTAACCTGAAGGAGACTTTATTTTTAAAGAAACACATTTGCTGTAATACAATTGACCATATTATTATTATTATTATTATTATTATTATTATTATCCATGGACAATACCTTCACTACCTCAACCCGGGAAATAACTTTTTTTTTTAATGTACATACATTGTTCATACTGTATTTGTACCCCATGTTGTTATACTGCTTTATATTGCTCTTTATATTGTCACTTTAATCAACTAAAATAAGCACACTTGCACTATTTTTATTGCACTGTTACGTTTTTCTCCATATCAGCCTTCTGTGTTGTAAACTGTCCCTTTTTGCAGGACAGTAACTCAATTACCTCACCTCTG